>CM057340.1:230722956-230850456 GCA_030015575.1 Agapanthus africanus
CCCCTGCCCATGAGCCAAGGCATGCACCGAGAGCCAAGCAAGCACCTCCCTCCTACTATAGTTTAGGAGGGAAACCCCAAGAAATGACCCCGGGGGTCCAAAGTGTCTCTGTGGCCAAACAAAATTTTTCCATGGTGCCGGGCACGGTGGGCATGGTGCAGGGCACGACATGGTGCGTGCTGCACCGTGCCTGGTGCGACCTGCACCGTGCCTGGCGCATGCTGCACCGTGCCCAGCAACGGGCCAATGAGCCAAGAATGAACCGGGCGCCTCCCACCTACTATAGTTTAGGAGGGAACCCCCTAGAAATGACCCCGGGGGTCCAAAGTGTCTCTGTGGCCATACAAAATTTCTCTATGGTGCCGGGCACAGCATGGTGCGGTACAGCACCGTGCCTGGTGCGTGCTTCACCGTACCTGGTGCGATGCTGCACCGTGCCCGGTGCGATGCCCGGGGCCCATGAGCCAAGGCATGCATCCGGCCGTCGCATGGGCCGGAATTCTCGCCGGACGAAGCCAACGGAGAGCCGCCGCGTCAAGCCCACGTGCGCGCGCGAGGCGCGAAGGCGCGAATCTGCGTAAATCGCGACGCGGCACGGGAGGGCGCGCGCGTGTGGGGATCTTTAGGGACATTCCTCAAGACGCGAGCGCCCGCGGGGCAGCCTCGCGCCTTGCCGGCGCAGTAGGGTTCCTAGGAACTCTAATGAGGTCTCACATGGCATCAACCATGCCAATTTCAAAAAATCTAGGTGCCGAGAAACCCGACTACGGATCGTTGGCTAGAAATCTAGGCGAAAATGAAACTAGTTAACAACTTAACTAAAGTTTAAACGGAAATACAACCTTTGTAGATCCGGTGCTCCACCTCCATAGCTCCGCAACGAAGTCCCCTCGCTGTCCAAATGAATTCCCGGGCTCTAGCGTCGGCTTCGTCGGAGAAATGGCGAGCTAGGTCGTCGATGTCCATGCCGAAGATGATCTACGTCGAGGCATCGCTAGATCAAGCTCCACCTTCACCAAGCCATGAAAACTTGTGAAGGAAACACCCTATACTACTTGGCAAGAGGTAGAGGATGAAGAAATAGGAAGTGGGTAGACTTTAGTTTTGGATTTCTCACTAGTTTTCATCACTTGCCATTGGAGTAGCAAGCTTTCTTCATGGAAGAAGAAGATGAAGAAGATGATAATCATAATGATAAGTTAAAAGAAAATAATACTTATCATATCACAAACCATGGTCAAGTGTAGAGAACTAACTAAGGTTATAAGAATGGTTAGGGTTAAAAGAACAAGACAAAATGGTCACTTTGAAGCTTCATGAAGCTTCAAAAAGCTTCATGAAAGTAATTAAAATAAAGAAACCATTTTCCTTTTCTTTTTATGCTTTTATTAATATCCAAAAGGAATAAACAAATAATTAAATGAAAAAGCAAAACCCTAATCATTAAGTTAACCATGGTTTAATTCTATACACTTAACCAAATAAGCATGTATCATCAAACATGATACAAACATTTGTACAAAAAGTATATCACATATACAACTTGTACAACGAAGTGAGAAAATCCATTTAAAGTGAACCAATACAAGTTAATGCAAAGTAATAAATCAAATATATATAATTATACAATAAATCATTAAATCAACACTTGATTTAGCGATCCGGTCATATCGCATATAACCGACTAGTATTCGATGTATCGGCTTATCGAATCAACCATCGATTCGATAACTAGGTTATATCGCATATAACCATTCGATACATTCATCGCGAGAATGGAATACGGTATCACATACACGCATTATTCTCGGTCCCGCACATATCTCATATGCGCTCCTATTTCGTTTCGCTTGAGCCAGGAAACCTCTGTGTAGGACTCTAAAGACTCGTCAATACGCCGGCAGCAGGTGATGATCATATCAAACACCCACAAGCCGCAAGCGGTCTGCTAAACGTAACGGCCACCCGGGTATTGAGCGATCTGAAGATCGACGAGCAAGCCCGCTCACACTCCAGTGAATCCAACCAGTAACACTACCGTACAGTCCGGTCTGATCGTCTGATATGTCGCATATCTCGCCTAGGGGTGGTAAACGTCAGACCCCAATAGCTTGATAAGTCGTGTCGATATGAGGTCTATAACAATTCGAGAAACTACTGGTAACACTTACCAGTAAATCTCAGCAACCCTGGCCAGGGATTTCCTGTTATAGCCAATCGAACACAGCGCAACATCAACTCCCTATACCGGGAGAGACGAATCCCCTCCTATCGCTCATTGCCTCCATGTGACTCGGGACTGTACCCAAACACCACCGTTTTGCATGCCCTCTTGGACGTGGTAAGATGGAAATCAAAGCACAGTGGGAACCACACAAGACTCTATGACGATCTCGGGTCAATAGACTACTCTGTACCAGTGTCACCAGAGAACTGCCATCTGATGTGAGGTATAATACCATCTGGGAGTTCTCGGCGAGTCTGTCCAGTGTACCCAGTCTCCACTGAGCACCCGTATATCATCTCTGATGTCAAACACCAATGGATATGGGATCACCCATCACCCATCTGTATGGGTCGAGAAGGTATACGCTAGTCTACTCTGGTATATCGATGCCCCGTCTCGATACACCCACGACTAGGGACTTTGAAGGATGTACTTATGGACTACCATGTCCCCACTAGTATGATCCGCATCATAGTCCAGATAGTCAAGTACGCATCCTAAGGGCTTTACCAACATGTAACAGAGAGACAATCAGTATAAACGTTAAGGTAAAGAGCAACCAGATAGCATACTATCATGTCGAGCAAGAAAGTCCTCCCTATATATGTCCCAGCATCCACTACAATATACATCCTATGTACAGTAATGGCCTCTAGGGCATACATATAACTAACAATCTCCCACTTGCACTAGGGCCATCTGTAGCAGTGGTTGTAGTATCTCATACTCAACCATCCCATAAAAGTCTCTCTCTGGGAACAGGCCTTTGTGAGTGGATCCGCTGTGTTTGTCCTCTGAGTATACTCTCCTAACCTTGATCTCCCTGGAGATCAACCATCTCCATGATCAGGTGACACTGCCTTAGAATATGTCTGGATCACTGATGGGACGGACGTTCCTTGGCATAAGCCACAACTCCATTGTCTCACAATGGTAGGAACGTAGTTCATCTCATGAACCAATATACACCCAGACTGCCTCTTTGGTAGCATCATAAGTAGCGATGTATCCTGCCTTTATCGTCTAGTATGTCACGGTATCTATCTTGGAACTCTTCCAACATACCGTCCCTTTACTGAGGGTAAAGACAATGCCTGTGACTGACATTCAGTCGTCCTTATCACCCTGGAACCCTTCCAGTGATTCTCCCCAGGATCGGTTGATACCATCCCACTACAACTAGTGAGAATCCTAACATCCAATTAAATCTATCTCATAGATCCAAAACTCAGGATTTAGGAGGTATCATTTTGATCCTACACGGAGAATCATTGTGATAAACGGAGATTGATCGAGCGTAGCATAAGAAACTCTTTCCCTATCAAGAGTATGTCATCCACGTACTCTACGAGGATCGTCACCATACTCCCTACTACCTTTTTGTTTATACAAGGTTCATCTACCATTTTGATGATGTCAAACTCTTTGACTAATTCATCAAAACAGATGTTCCAACTCCGCGATGCCTGCTTTATCCTATAAAGCATCTTGCACACGTTTCCGCTGCTCCTACTGTCTACGAGGCCCTCTGGCTGTGTACTTATAGACGCACTCTTCTAAGATATCATTTAGAAAAGCAGTCATGACACCCAACCGCTAGATATCGTAGTCATGGTATGTAGCTGTGGCAAGTAGGATCTGAATGGACTTAAGCATAGCCACTGGAAAAGGTTTCATCATTATCCACGCCTGGTCGATGACGAAAACCCTTAACAAGTCTAGCTTTGAAAGTCTCAACTTTTCCATGTACACCAAGTAATCTTCTCAAGATATACTTGCTCCTGATGGGAATTTAACCCTTCAGATATAGCAACCAAAGTCCATACTTTGTTGGTGTATAAGGATTCCAGCTCAGATCGATAAACATCCAGCCATTCTCACAGAGTCCTACTCCTGATGACCAGGTCGAAACTAGTTGGGTCATCATCTCATGATGCAATCCTCGCTCCTACTGTCATAGAGAAACAGAAGTATCTCTCAGGTGGGTGAGGAACCCTACTAGATCGGCGGAGAGGCTGAGGTTTGTTGGTATCTATTGAATCCTTTGGTTCTACCAAATCATCTGCTATAGTTTGCATAGCTGGAACCTTTCCAGTTGTACATAACAGATCTTGCCTCGAGTTTGTCCGGATTTTGCTTTTAGACATAGGCCGGACAACCCCAAATCTTAACTAGCTTAAGACATGGGCTCTTCCCATACCATATCATATATGAGGTGGTAGGCAACTGATTTGATTCGAACCCTATTCAATAGGTATGCAGCTTCTCAAGCGCATAACTCCCAAAAGGAAAAAGTTAACTCAGTAGTACTCATCATAGAGCATACCTTATCATATAGGGTGTGATTGCTCCGCCCCGATACACCAACGTGCTATGGTGTATTCGGAGGAGTAATGCTGAGAGAGAATCTCATTCTCCTTTAGAACAGTCCAGGAATTCCGTGCACAAGTATTCTCCTCCTTAATCGCATCAAAGGACATAATACTTTTACCCGTATTTTGGTTCTCTACTTCTCGCTTATATTCTATGAATATCTCAAAAGGTTCGGACTTGTGTTTCAACAGGAACATAGGTCAGAAACTCGAAAGATCATCAGAGAACGTAATGAAGTATAAAGAACCAGTCCTGGCATGTGTAGACAGGAGACCTTACATACATCATCATGTATCAGTCCCAAGAGTTCACTAACTCTTTCTCTGTTTCCAATAAACAGAGCTATGGTCATCTTATCTTTGTGACATGACTGGCGAGTTTCACAAGATGTAAATTCAAACTAATTTAAATATGCATCTTTATGTAACTCTAGCTAGTCGGTCACATTGATCTGACCTAGTCTACAATACCTCAAGAAGGATTCGTTCATTTCTGAACTCTTCCTCTTGTGTGTGTTCCATATACTAAGAACTGTAGTTTGATTTAGAACATCAATGCTTTTAGATAACGTGCCTGAAACGATCAACTTTTGATATAGGAAATGTTCAAAACATTATCCATCAATACAAAATTATATCATTTCTTTACTAATAAAGAGACTGATATGATTTTGTATATCAGGTTCGGTATCTAATAACATTCGTTCAGAATCAATGTATTGGTAATACAGGGTGACAGTGACCGACAGACTTGGCTGCAACTCTTGCCCCGATTTCTGCCTCATGAAACTTATCACCCGTTCTCAGTTTTTCTACCCTTTTGTAGCTCTATGTAACAGATTAGATATCTGGGATCCGGATCCGGTATCATATACCAGGATGCGGAGGATACTGAGAAACAGTTCTGTATAATGAACACACCCGAAGATGATGCATCAGCATGCACTCTCTTCGTTTGGGCGGCACGGGAAATGTGGTATTCGCCAATTTCCTGCTCTGTCTTATAACTATTATAAGTTGGAGCGGGACCAACGTTCCCCAGCTCAGTATAACAAGCGGGTTCGGTCAATAATCCGTATTATTATCTTGATTAAGGCGTGATATGGTCGCTACCTGGAGAGAGAGAGAATAAAACACTCAGCGTGCGCTCTTGCAAGAATAGATTGGTTATTTTTTTATCTAATCAGGATGGTTCCCACTGCTTTTTATCAAATCTTCCTTCAAACCCTAAAAGGAAAGACTAGCCGGGATTAATTACACACTACAAGTTCGCCAATCTTTCAGCCAGGCCAGTGTCGGTACTTTGAGGGAGGTCCCCCGTGCTTTTGCACGAACCTAATTAATGTAAACCTCGTTTTCCCAGAGGCGTAACCCCGTTAACACCTTTCTAGACACCTACTTGATCGGCTAATTGTAATGTATAAAACTCTCCCAGGAGTAACTCTTACTCGCAGCGGGTATCGGGATCCAACTATCTCACAGAAGGTATGCAATCTCATTGCAAATTTCAACACTTGAAATTCCCGATAATATTTTGCCCCTAGCGTCCTATGACCTTGACGGAGGCCAAACAACCCATAGTCCGCTAGTCAAGTTCAACCCGTCATTTCCTGATTGAATTAAACCCACCCGCACGACCCTTGACGGAGGCCAAACAACGCCGTACGAATACCCTAATCCAATCGCATCATATGCTAGCAGATAAGCACTAGTTAGCTACCGTACACTACGCCTTGACGGAGGCCAAACAACCGCAGCACGAATACTAACTAGTACATATCTGAAATGACGGAGGGCTACGACAGGTTTTTCTGAAAACCTATTGCGTAATGAACTTGATATCGTTGTAGAATCAAATGATTTTGAAATGGAGTGCTTTTGAAGCTTTTCCTGTTTTGCTAAAGGAGTCACTCCCGGTGAAGGGATCGTCGGTCCTTTCCTTGTCGAATGAGGTGCGGGATATATCATATATATCACTGTGCAAAGCAAAAACTTTTAAAAGCAATCAAAAGACAAACCGAGTGTGTAGCATCTGCCAGTTATTGCTAAAGGAGTCACTCCCGGTGAAGGGATCTCGGTCCTTTCCTCATCGAATAAGGTGCAGGATATATCATATATACCGCAGTGCAAAGCAAGAACTGTAGCTACCTGTTTTATTTTGAAATTCGATTCTACAACATCTTAGGTTTCTTTTATTTCATTAATCACACTAATGAAGTCCCATCATTTAAGTTACCAAAATATCACAGATAAATACGACGTACACTTATGCCATCCGCATTCGCCTCGATGTCCCCTCGTGCACCGTTAGGTTAGGTAACTAACGACAGAGCGGGGCAGGGCTAGCGCGGGTATAAAACATAAGTAACATCTATATAATATATCATATATACTATATAAAGTATCTATCACAGAACATCACATGATCACATCACAGATATCGCAGCAGAAGAAACATATGAAATATTGGATATACTAGGACGTCCGTGTTTTCAATACGAGCCAGTATAAAACACGGATTCCACGGTCGTGATGAATAGCCAAACCCACACCCCTAGACCCCTACGAGAGCGGCAAGCAACCCTACCAATTCTAGAGTTAGGAGACCCGGACTCGACTCCTCGAGTTGGTCTCCCACTGGACTCCAGAACCCGGTTACTTGTGCCCTCCTCCTTGGGTCTATCCTAGTGCGGAAAAGTAAATAATATACAAAGTGTGACATCTTCCGCAACCTGGAAGTGCCCCAATAAAAGAATATTACATACAAGTTTTTACATGAATGAAAATGAAAAACACTCATCTCACATAAAACCCCCCGGCTATTCAAACACGACGATCCAATATAACATATCCAGCAACACATAACATCACATGTCATCAACGTAAGTAAATATGCGCATCCCAATTGTCGTTGACATATAGCAACGAAACCGGCGATATCACATATTACACTTACGGTCACAGAAAAGAAAGTGTAAAACTACAACAGTTGGAATCCGCAACCACCTCAGACATCGCATGCCTGACCAAATGAATTCTTTAGACATCGCATGCCTAAAAATTATAAACCCCGCATTTTAGTCTCATTATCGAAAACACTTTTCAATATCAAGTCGGGCAATTCAACAAGATTCCCGACATCCTGATCGAATGCTCGTCGCAAACTTTATTAGGCGGCCGCACCCCTGATACCGTCGACGAAGTGCACCAAGGCGGAACACCGCTACCGCGAGCACCCGAACGGATGCTTTCGGCGACGGTGTTCTCCTACAGTCACTTGGTCGGGGCTATGGGATGAGGCTGTCTATTAAGTTTACCCGGCGAGTATCCGCGTACGCTACGTGATTGCGACGGACTTTTGATCACATCAAAATTCCGTGGCAACCGATCAAGTGAGACTAAATTGCTATGTTTATAACATTCATTCAGTTATCTCATAACTATTTGTGAATTCCAATTGTTGTATTACATTCCGGATAAATAGAAAATGTTAAACTTTCCGATCGAACAATCGAACACCCAAGTTTTCCCGATGTATGAAATAAGTCTAAAAACATTCAGTTCGTGCCTCAGTACCAACGGTCCAGCTGTAGAAGGGTCAAGCCAACGCCTCACATGTGGCACGCCGTACTGCCCCAAACCCGAAGGTTCAAAGGGCAGTTCAAGACGGTCACATAATCGAGTTAAGGTTTGTTGTCTTCTAGAGGGTCCATCGCGTTACTTGCACTACTTAGAACGTCGTTAAACTACGGAAAAATCCAACACTTGGAAATTTCCCGACAGGGGAAAAATTGGGTATTTATATCCGGTCGAACTTTTTAACATATTCAAAAATTATCCGGAAAGCCAAATAGACAAAGTCTGATAAACCCGATCTAATCATCGAAGCTCCAAAACATCCCAGATTATTCAACTCTTGAATAAAATTTAAAAATACCCAGAGAACTCAGCACAGTTAAATAGGAATTACTGTGAAAATAGGTATGGCTGACGTCATCAAGTGGCGGCGGAACCGCCGCACGAGGCATGCTCGTGCCGCGGTTTCGCGCCTGTTTAAAATCCAAACAATGTCGTATTTGCACAGTAATTCTTACAATTTCCTGCTGGGTTTTCTGCATATTTTTAATTTGGAAAAAACCACGATTTTAGAAAATGTCCAAAGAGTATGAAAATTTTGGGGTTTCGGTTCGTTCGGACTTCAAATTCCGTCTAGACTTCGCCTAAGGCTCTAGCTAGGCTCTGATACCACTGTAGGGTTCCTAGGCACTCTAATGAGGTCTCACATGGCATCAACCATGCCAATTTCCAAAAATCTAGGTGCCGAGAAACCCGACTACGGATCGTTGGCTAGAAATCTAGGCGAAAATGAAACTAGTTAACAACTTAAATAAAGTTTAAACGGAAATACAACCTTTGTAGATCCGGTGCTCCACCTCCATAGCTCCGCAACGAAGTCCTCTCGCTGTCCAAATGAATTCCCGGGCTCTAGCGTCGGCTTCGTCGGAGAAATGGCGAGCTAGGTCGTCGATGTCCATGCCGAAGATGATCTACGTCGAGGCATCGCTAGATCAAGCTCCACCTTCACCAAGCCATGAAAACTTGTGAAGGAAACACCCTATACTACTTGGCAAGAGGTAGAGGATGAAGAAATAGGAAGTGGGTAGACTTTAGTTTTGGATATTTCTCACTAGTTTTCATCACTTGCCATTGGAGTAGCAAGCTTTCTTCATGGAAGAAGAAGATGAAGAAGATGATAATCATAATGATAAGTTAAAAGAAAATAATACTTATCATATCACAAACCATGGTCAAGTGTAGAGAACTAACTAAGGTTATAAGAATGGTTAGGGTTAAAAGAACAAGACAAAATGGTCACTTGGTCAAAGCTTCATGAAAGTAATTAAAATAAAGAAACCATTTTCCTTTTCTTTTTATGCTTTTATTAATATCCAAAAGGAATAAACAAATAATTAAATGAAAAAGCAAAACCCTAATCATTAAGTTAACCATGGTTTAATTCTATACACTTAACCAAATAAGCATGTATCATCAAACATGATACAAACATTTGTACAAAAAGTATATCACATATACAACTTGTACAACGAAGTGAGAAAATCCATTTAAAGTGAACCAATACTAGTTAATGAAAAGTAATATATAAAATATATATAATTATACAATAAATCATTAAATCAACACTTGATTTAACGATCCGGTCATATCGCATATAACCGACTAGTATTCAATGTATCGGCTTATCGAATCAACCATCGATTCGATAACTAGGTTATATCGCATATAACCATTCGATACATTCATCGCGAGAATGGAATACGGTATCACATACACGCATTATTCTCGGTCCCGCACATATCTCATATGCGCTCCTATTTCGTTTCGCTTGAGCCAGGAAACCTCTGTGTAGGACTCTAAAGATTCGTCAATACGCCGGCAGCAGGTGATGATCATATCAAACACCCACAAGCCGCAAGCGGTCTGCTAAACGTAACGGCCACCCGGGTATTGAGCGATCTGAAGATCGACGAGCAAGCCCGCTAACACTCCAGTGAATCCAACCAGTAACACTACCGTACAGTCCGGTCTGATCGTCTGATATGTCGCATATCTCACCTAGGGGTGGTAAACGTCAGACCCCAATAGCTTGATAAGTCGTGTCGATATGAGGTCTATAACAATTCGAGAAACTACTGGTAACACTTACCAGTAAATCTCAGCAACCCTGGCCAGGGATTTCCTGTTATAGCCAATCGAACACAGCGCAACATCAACTACCTATACCGGGAGAGACGAATCCCCTCCTATCGCTCATTGCCTCCATGTGACTCGGGACTGTACCCAAAAACCACCGTTTTGCACGCCCTCTTGGACGTGGTAAGATGGAAATCAAAGCACAGTGGGAACCACACAAGACTCTATGACGATCTCGGGTCAACAGACTACTCTGTACCAGTGTCACCAGAGAACTGCCATCTGACGTGAGGTATAATACCATCTGGGAGTTCTCGGCGAGTCCGTCCAGTGTACCCAGTCTCCACTGAGCACCCGTATATCATCTCTGATGTCAAACACCAATGGATATGGGATCATCCATCGCCCATCTGTATGGGTCGAGAAGGTATACGCTAGTCTACTCTGGTATATCGATGCCCCGTCTCGATACACCCACGACTAGGGACTTTGAAGGATGTACTTATGGACTACCATGTCCCCACTAGTATAATCCGCATCATAGTCCAGATAGTCAAGTACACATCCTAAGGGCTTTACCAACATGTAACAGAGAGACAATCAGTATACACGTTAAGGTAAAGAGCAACCAGATAGCATACTATCATGTCGAGCAAGAAAGTCCTCCCTATATATGTCCCAGCATCCACTACAATATACATCCTATGTACAATAATGGCCTCTAGGGCATACATATAACTAACAGGCGCCGTGCCACCGATGGATCGGGTCGTCGCGCGGGGCGGAATTCTCGCCGAACGAAGCCGACAATGAGCCGCCGCGTCAAGCCCGTGCGTGCGTGAGGCGCTAAGGCGCGAATCCGCGAAAATCGGGACGCGGCGCGGGCGGGCGCACTCACGTGTAGGGATTTTTAGGGACATTCCTCAAGACGCGAGCGCCCGCGGGGCAGTCTCGCGCCGTGCCGGCACCTTGCCACCGATGTATCGGGTCGTCGCTGTAACACTTTGAATCTTAGTAGAATGTTTTTTGTGTTAAATTAGAATTGTTAGTGTTACTATTTGTGTACATGGGATTATTAGTTATAATTTAGTCGTGTTTACCCTAATTAGGAATTTTTGTGTTAAGTGCACACATGCACACTTAGCACAATTTTTGTGACCTAGGTAAAAAGTGTTAGCATGATAACCATTTTCTTTTATGCATGGTTGTTAATTTCCCCACCCTTTTATCCAAAACAAAACCCCATTTTATAATTCAAATCCAATAGAAAATGAACCATGATGTTAGGTAATGAACTTTGACTTTTTTGACCCTTTTCTTCTCTCTTCTTTCTCTTCCTCCTCATCCTGAATTTTACAGAATTGAGAGGAGAAAAACCGTAGCTTTCCTTCATCTTTTCCTCACCTTTTCACTTCTCTTTGATCCCTACACAAAAACCGTACACAATCAACACATTTTCATCACAAAACCATGGAAAAGTGAGCTTTTTGAGGTGTTTGGAGGCAAATCTGCCCACTTGAGGTTAAAGCTGGAACTTTTGGTCTTTCTACGGTCATTTGAAGTTATAAATCTCACTCCTAGCACCCTATCTCCATAACTTGCATGTTTAGTTTCAAAATATCACCTTTTTTGTGCAATTTTAATGCTATTGAAGGGATTTAGTGATGATATGTTAAAATTTATGTTATTGTGGCTTGATTAGCTTGTTAATGAGTTATTAGTGTGGGTTTAGACCTGGGTTTGCTTCAGGTTCCATAAAAATACCCTAAAGTTTCATTTTTGTGCAAAAGTGTGGATTTTTAACTGGAAATAAGGCTCTGTAGGATCTGTTACTACCCGAGATGTTTCAGAGTGAAATTGGAATTACTGTAGCATACACAGGGGGTATAGAGTGCACACACCAAACCCGGGGGCCCACCTCCCTACCCAGGCCACCGAAAAATGAGTTCTGGCCGCAAATTGCGGCCAGATTAGTGAACTGAGGGTTGGGGTTTCGGTCACTGGAGTCTGCTATTATGTGGGTTATTTTGGTATATATATTTTTATACTATCTGTTCTGTATCAAAATCTGGAGTAGAAAACCCTATTTCCCGTATTTTTAATCTTTCATGACACGCGTGATACGTGTGTGTGGGTTTGGGGTTTCTGCGTATCGCGACGCGTCGGAGCAACTTCAGGCGTGTAATCACACGTTTTAACGTATCGCGCACACACGCGCTTGGTTTGCGACACGGGTTTCTAGTTGACCTTAAATGTCGTGTTTGCATGGTTTTGAGCTTATGCGTGATATTCTGTGGAATTCTAGGTTCGCAGGCGAGTGCGACGGACGCCGCGAAGAAGGGGAAACAAGTCATCGGCTATACCTAGCGAGAGACTACGGTGAGTAGATTTAACATCTACGGGGATATCGCCCGCATGGCGTTCTACGTCAGGGCTGATAGGACCTTATAGCTATATTTCCATATATTGACTGATCATGGCTACTGTTTAGTGCATACCGCATTCCCTGCAACATGTATATAAACTAGAATTGATAGAACACCGCACCCTTACTGACAGTTCATGTTGCACGAGCACTACCCTGCATGTTACACACACACCATTAGAATTGCCATGATATTCATACTTGATGCATATATCACATTGGATCATTTTGCTGTAGCTCATCTTTTATGTGACTTGACATGATATTCATACTTGATGCACATATCACATCACATTTACTTGCATATTGGTTGGGATTACATGTGATTTCTGGATTTGGGAACCGTGGCCATTTCAAATATGTAATCATTTAAAAACCCGGTTCCCTTGATATGATATTTCGGTGCGCCCACCATGTGTTTTCTCGGTGCTAGAGTGATATATTGAGAGAGGGTTGACCAGGACTGACGGATGCCCGATATATTGAGAAAGGGCTGACCCGGACTGACGGATGCCCTATATATTGAGAGAGGGCTGACCCGGACTGACGGATCCCCGATATATTGAGAGAGGGTTGACCCGGACTGACGGATGCCCGATAGAGGAGGATTTGCGTGTCGATGCTAGACACGAGTATTTATGATATTTGGTTGCCGATGTTGGTCACTCGTGATTTTCAGGGATGTACAAGATTTGAGGGCCGATGGGAGTGCCGGCGTCTGGGTTGTTGGGATTTGCGGTGCATATATATATTCCACATTGACATTCCGTGTGGATGTTATATTCGCATGCTCAGCATTCATTATTGCATCTCATCCTGTGTTGTATCACCTGATAGAGCACTTGCATCATCATTGCACATACTGCTTATCACGCATTGATATCATCTGCTGGCATATGTTAGAGTAGCGCAGTACGTGCATGCTCGCGATTACCTTTATATGTTATCTCTATTCACGAGTTGGCAACTCACCCCCGTTGTGCCACAGTGTTTGCAGGTTGCCCTTCGGAGTAGTCGCGGCAGGCTGCTTTCTTACACCTTTTGACACAGATACCCCCTCAGTTGGTGTACTAGCTCTTTTGCTGATAGGTGGGTTTTGTGCGGTATCTGTTTATCTTTCAGCTATGTACATTGTTGTATCTAGTAATCTCCATCTACCATATATGTATTTGACTTAGAGACAGTGTGAGGACGATGATGTATATTATTGGTATTCTGGTGTCTAGCTCGTTGTGAGCCGACTTTACTTTTGTAGTTTATTCTATCTGTGATGTTCCCACTTGTTGTTCTTGATCTTCGCTACGGCGTCGTATATTGCTATCTTGGTGATTGTCTACTTAAAATTTCTTATCACTTTTTAAATGCTTCCATTTAAAACTTAAAACTCTCTGTACTCTTACTGGTTTGATTTCCGGGTTCTCTGTTCACTTAGTCACGTTACGCCTGTAGGCGTTACGTAGGTTAAGTGCCGGTCACGGGCCGAACTTTGGGTCGTGACAAAGTTGGTATCATAGCGTAGGTTTTACCTTTCGGAGTGTTCCTAGGATGACCCTGGTATGATGGAGTAGCTAGCTAAAGCAGAGTGGCGTAGCGTGCGTATGTTCCGCGGCATACTCATGACACGGTACTCCGCCAAGGCGACCTTAGGACTTGTTGATTTAAATTCCTTCGTGAATGCATACATTCTTGCGATTCGATTTCCGTATCCTTATCGAATCCTACTTTTCCTTTCAGCCATTATGCCACCAAAGACTACGAGGGCACAGAGAGCGGCCGCGAGGTCCGAGATTCGAGTTGACTCGTCTGAGACGAGGACTGATCCGAGTAGTACACCGGTTGTGCTCGAGCAGGCTTTTCCTTCCGTGACAGATCAGATTGCTATGTTAGGGGCTGGTGTGCAGGAGATGCGCCAGACGATGGGATCCAGTATGCAGGAGATGCGCCAGATGATGGGATCTCTAGTTGAGACACTTCGAGCGCAGCGACCAGAGGTAGTTCCACCCGTTGCAGAGACCGCGGTGGTACCCACAGTGCAGGCAGTCGCACCTGCGGCTACAGAGATTATTACAATATCGCTGTCAGAGTTTATGAGGCTGAAGCCTCCGGTCTTCACAGGTACCGATACCGCCTTGGACCCACAGTCCTTCATCAATAGGATGGTTCGGATATGTCGTTTCCTCAGATGCGCAGATGTGAGATGGGTTGAGTTCGCGAGCTTTCGCCTGGAAGGTCTCGCGCAGAAATGGTGTGAATCAGTCGAGAAGGGTAGAGCAGCAGGTCTTCCTCCTATGACCTGGACCGAGTTTATGGCGCTATTCCTTGCCCGTTTTCTTCCCCAGAGTGTTAGGGATGCCCGAGCATGCAGATTTGAGTCCTTGCGCCAGACGCCAGAGATGTCAGTGGCAGAGTACGATGTGCTGTTTACCGAGCTATCAGTTTATGCTCCGTACCTAGTGGCTACTGAGGAGTTGCGAGTCAAGAGATTTGTCCGAGGCTTGCTTACACCACTGTTTCTGGCGATCAGCGCACAGCATTACGAGACATATGCAGCAGCTGTAGACGCAACCCTATTAGTCGAGGAGCGCCTTGCTGAGACTTCGACAGTTCTAGAGCCGAAGAGAGTTCGTGCAGATACATCATCGCAGAGACAGCCTTTTCGGTGCCGTGATAGACGTATTGCAGGTAGCAGAGATTTAGGGCGGGGCCTGTTGTTTAGTTCTTATCCCCAGGAGGGTCAGCGGTCATCGTCGGGATGTTTTCCCTGCGGGAGTTCTTATCATCGTGTACGAGATTGTCCTGAGATACCCCGGAGGGAGGTAGCAACACCGCACGTCACATTACCACCTTCACCACCCTAGACGGCATTGCCTATTGTACCTACTGTTACTCCGCGTCAGACGCATGCACAGGCAGGTCGTGGCCGCGGAGGATTTGTTCATAGAGGACGAGGTGACCGAGGCAGAGGACAGCCAGCTGCCGGCATGGGACAGCCAGTCACAGGTGGAGGGCAGGCATGAGTTTTTGCCTTGACGCATCAGGACGCACAGGCGTCCAATGCGGTGGTCTCAGGTATCCTTCCAGTATGTTCGGTTGATGCACACGTATTATTCGATCCCGGATCCATAAACTCGTACGTATCCACACACTTTGTGCCGAGTTTGGGTAGAGAGTCCGGTTTGCTTGATCAGCCGCTTGTTGTGACTACTCCTGTAGTAGAGTCATTTGTTGCTAGGCACATGTTCCGATCCTGTACCGTCCGTATTGGCGAGAGAGAGTTGCCGGTCGATTTGATCCTTCTTGAGATGTTGGACTTCGACGTTCTTTTGGGCATGGATTGGTTAGCCACGTGCTATGCTTCTGTTGACTGCCGCGAGAAGACAGTTAGATTTTGTTTTCCCGGCAAGTCGGTTTTTATTGTGTTGGGGGACCGTGGTGCCACCCCTCACAGTGTGATTTCTTGTTTTCACGCGGGACGGCTTTTGCGGAAGGGATGTCAGGGATTTCTCGCCTATGTTTGTGATACTAGAGCTACAGAAGTTCCGTTGGATCAGGTTCCGGTTGTTAGCGAGTTCCCTGATGTGTTCCCTGACGAGCTTCCTGGGCTACCGCCCGAGCGTGATATTTCCTTCTGTATTGATTTGGTTCCTGGCGCGGGGCCTATTTTTGTACCGCCTTATCGGATGGCCCCGGCGGAACTTAGAGAATTGAAGGGTCAGTTGCAAGATATGCTGGATATGGAACTTATTCGACCCAGTGTTTCTCTTTGGGGTGCTCCAGTCCTGTTTGTCAAGAAGAAGTACGGCAGTATGCGTTTGTGTATCGACTACCGCCAGCTGAACAGGGTGACGGTGCGGAACAGATATCCTTTGCCACGCATCGACGATTTGTTCGACCAGCTTCAGGGGGCAGGATACTTTTCGAGGATTGATTTGTGATCAGGCTACCATCAGCTGCGGGTTCGACAGGAGGACATTCCTAGGACAGCTTTCCATACGCGTTACGGCCATTATGAGTTTTTGGTGATGTCGTTCGGACTCACCAACGCGCCAGCAGCATTCATGGACTTGATGAACCGTATTTTCCGGCCGTATCTTGATCTGTTCATCATAGTGTTCATTGACGATATTCTGGTGTATTCTCAGAGTAGAGAGGAGCACGAGCAGCACCTGCGGATTACACTGCAGACCTTGAGGGAGCACCAGCTTTTCGCCAAATTCTCCAAATGTGCTTTTTGGATGGACCGCGTAGACTTCTTGGGGCTCGTGATTACACGAGATGGTATATGTGTAGACCGGAAGAAGATTGAGGCCGTTCGGAGTTGGCCTAGATCCACGTCAGTGACGGAGGTTCGCAGTTTTCTAGGGCTGGCAGGCTACTACAGGCGATTCGTGCAGGACTTCTCTCGCATTGCTACACCTTTGACCGGGTTGACCCGGAAGGGAGTTCGTTTTGATTGGACGGAGGAGTGTGAGCACAGTTTTCAGCAGCTACGGGCTCTATTGACTACGACACCAGTATTATCATTGCCTTCAGGATCAGGCGGATTTGTGGTCTACTGTGATGCTTCACGAGTGGGGCTAGGGTGCGTATTGATGCAGCATGACAGGGTGATCGCATATGCTTCGCGGCAATTAAAGAAACATGAACAGAACTACCCCACTCACAATTTGGAGATGGCTGCAGTGGTCTTTGCACTTAAGATCTGGCGACATTACCTGTATGGAGAGTCGTGCCAGATATTCACTGATCACAAGAGCTTAAAGTATATATTCCAGAAGCGAGACCTGAACCTTAGACAGCGCCGATGGATGGAGTTAGTGAAGGACTACGATTGTGAGATCTTGTATCACCCGGGCAGGGCTAATGTAGTGGCGGATGCTTTGAGCAGGAGGCCCGGGGGTAGTCTATTTTGTTTGAGCGCAGTACAGAGGCAGTCGTCGACAGATTGGCAGATATTGTGCGACAGCCGGGTGCAGTTCGAGTTTACGCCGATCGGAGGACAGATTGCGCATGTTCGTGCACGCCCACAGTTGCTTGACCGTATACATGAGGCACAACACAGAGATGACCGATGCTCAGAGGTCAGGGCACAGATTGGACATGGCAGATTTTCCGAGTTCGTGATAGATGATCAGGGGATACTACGATTCGGGACTAGACTGTGCGTACAAGATGCTGAGGGACTGCGGCGCGAGATTCTTGAGGAGGCACATCGATCGGTATATAGTGTTCATCCCGGTTCCACCAAGATGTACCATGACATGAGAGATGTTTACTGGTGGGACGGAATGAAGAGGGACATCGCAGATTTCATGTCGAGGTGCCTGACTTGTCAGCAAGTCAAGGCTGAACACCAGAGGCCCGCGGGAGAGCTACAGCCGTTACCCATTCCGGAGTGGAAATGGGAATAGATATCTATGGACTTCATTATGGGTCTACCCAGGACTAGTCGAGGGTATGACTCCATCTGGTTGATCGTGGATCGTTTGACGAAAGCGGCTCACTTCTTACCGGTGAAGACGACTTTCGGATTTGCTCAGTATGCCCAGATTTACATTGATGAGATTGTACGACTGCACGGAGTTCCGACATGTATCGTGTCCGACAGAGGCACCCAGTTTACCAGCCGGCTATGGCAGAGGCTTCAGGAGGCTTTGGGCACTCGCTTGAGTTTCAGCACAGCATTCCATCCGCAGACCGACGGACAGTCAGAGCGGACTATTAAGACTCTCGAGGACATTCTCAGAGCATGCGTATTAGACTTCGGAGGTAGCTAGGATCATCATTTGCCCTTAGTAGAGTTCTCCTACAACAACAGCTACCAGGAGACTATTCAGATGGCACCGTTTGAGGCTCTTTATGGGAGGAGATGCAGATCACCCGCCTGTTGGACAGAGCTCAGTGAGAGCAGTATCTTAGGGCCACAGATTGTTAAGGAGACGACCGCGAAGATTCAGTTGATTCGCGATAGGATGAAAGCAGCCCAGAGTAGGCAGAGATCTTATGCGGACCGTCGTTGGCGCAGACTTGAGTTTTCTATTGGTGACCATGTTTTCTTGAGGGTCTCCCCAATGAAAGGTGTGATGAGATTCGGGAAGAAGGGGAAGCTTAGTCCCAGATATGTAGGCCCCTTCGAGATCCTCGAGCGTGTTGGTGCAGTTGCGTATCGGTTAGCCCTTCCGCCCAGTTTTCCAGATGTGCACCCCGTATTTCACTTTTCGATGCTCCGCAGATATCTTCATGATCCTTCGCATGCGATTCAGCACCCGACGATCCAGCTGGAGCGCGACCTTTCCTATGCAGAGCAGCCGGTGATGATCTTGGATCGACAAGTGAAGAAATTGAGATCGAAGGACATACCGTCAGTCAAGGTACTTTGGCATGGCCAGAGCGGCGAGGAGGTCACTTGGGAGACCGAGAGTAAGATGAGGAGGAGGTATCTCCACCTTTTTGAAGGTGCGTGTAGTTAGATTTTTTAAATTCGGGGACCGAATTTCTTTAATGGGGGTAGATTATAACACTTTGAATCTTAGTTAGAATGTTTTTCGTGTTAAATTAGAATTGTGAGTGCTACTATTTGTGTACATGGGATTATTAGTTATAATTTAGTCGTGTTTACCCTAATTGGGAATTTTTGTGTTAAGTGCACACATGCACACTTAGCACAATTTTTATGACCTAGGTAAAAAGTGTTAGCATGATAACCATTTTCTTTCATGCATGGTTGTTATTTTCCCCACCCTTTTATCCAAAACAAAACCCCATTTTATAATTCAAATCCAATAGAAAATGAGCCATGGTGTTAGGTAATGAACTTTGACTTTTTTGACCCTTTTCTTCTCTCTTCTTTCTCTTCCTCCTCATCCTGAATTCTGCAGAATTGAGAGGAGAAAAACCCTAGCTTTCCTTCATCTTTTCCTCTCCGTTTCACTTCTCTATGATCCCTACACAAAAACCCTACACAATCAACACATTTTCATCACAAAACCGTGGAAAAGTGAGCTTTTTGAGGTGTTTAGAGGCAAATCTGCCCACTTGAGGTTAAAGCTGGAACTTTTGGTTTTTCTAAGGTCATTTGAAGGTGTAAATTTCACTCCTAGCACCCTATCTCCATAACTTGCATGTTTAGTTTCAAAATATCACCTTTTTGTGCAATTTTAGTGCTATTGAAGGGATTTAGTGATGATATGTTAAAATTTATGTTGTTGTGGCTTGATTAGCTTGTTAATGAGTTATTAGTGTGGGTTTAGACCTGGGTTTGCTTCAGGTTCCACAAAAATACCCTAAAGTTTCATATTTGTGCAAAAGTGTGGATTTTTAACTGGAAATAAGGCTCCATAGGATTTGCTACTACCCGAGATGTTTCAGAGTGAAATTGGAATTACTGTAGCATACACAGAGGGTATAGAGTGCACACACCAAACCCGGGGGCCCACCTCCCTACCCAGGCCGCCGAAAAATGAGTTCTGGCCGCAAATTGCGGCCAGATTAGTGAACTGACGGTTGGAGTTTGGGTCACCGGAGTCTGTTGTTATGTGGGTTATTTTGGTATATATATTTTTATACTATCTATTATGTATCAAAATCTGGAGTAGAATACCCTATTCCCGTATTTTTAATCTTTCATGACACGCGTGATACGTTTGTTTGGGTTTGGGGTTTCTGCGTATCGCGACGCGTCGGAGCGACATCAGGCGCGTAATCACACGTTTTAACGTATCGCGCACACACGCGCTTGGTTTGCGACACGGGTTTCTAGTTGACCTTAAATGTCGTGTTTGCATGGTTTTGAGCTTATGCGTCATATTCTGTGGAATTCTAGCTTCGCAGGAGAGTGCGACGGACGCCGCGAAGAAGGGGAAACAAGTCATCGGCTATATCTAGCGAGAGACTACGGTGACTAGATTTAACATCTACGGGAATATCGCCCGCATGGCGTTCTACGTCAGGGCTGATAGGACCTTATAGCTACATTTCCAGACATTTACTGTTCATGGCTACTATTTAGTGCATACCGCATTCCCTACTATATGTATATAAACTAGAATTGATAGAACAGCGCACCCTTACTGACAGTTCATGTTGCACGAGCATTACCCTGGATGTTACACACACACCGTTAGAATTGCCATGATATTCATACTTGATGCATATATCACATCGGATCATTTTGCTGTAGCTCATCTTTTATGTGACTTGACATGATATTCATACTAGATGCACATATCACATCACATTTACTTGCATATTGGTTGTGATTACATATGATTTCTGGATTTGGGAACCGTGGCCATTTCAAACATGTAATCATTTAAAAACCCGGTTCCCTTGATATGATATTTCGGTGGGCCCACCATGTGTTTTCTCGGTGCTAGAGCGATATATTAAGAGAGGGCTGACCAGGACTGACGGATGCCCGATATATTGAGAGAGGGCTGATCCGGACTGACGGATGCCCGATATATTGAGAGAGGGCTGACCCGGACTGACGGATGCCTGATATATTGAGAGAGGGCTTACCCGGATTGACGGATGCCCGATATATTGAGAGAGGGCTGACCCGGACTGACGGATGCCCGATATATTGAGAGAGGGCTGACCCGGACTGACGGATGCCCGATATGTTGAGAGAGGGCTGACCCGGACTGACGGATGCCCGATAGAGGAGGATTTCCGTGTCGATGCTAGACACGAGTATTTATGATATTTGGGTGCCGATGTTGGGCACTCGTGATTTTCAGGGATGTACAGGATTTGAGGGTCGATGGGAGTGCCGGCGTCTGGGTTGTTGGGATTTGCGGAGCATATATATATATTCCACATTGACATTCCGTGTGGATGTTATATTCCCATGCTCACCATTCATTATTGCATCTCATCCTGTAGTTGTATCACCTGATAGAGCACTTGCATGATCATTGCACATACTGCTTATCACGCATTGATATCATCTGCTGGCATATGTTAGAGTAGCGCAGTACGTGCATGATCGCGATTACCTTTATATGTTATCTCTATTCACGAGTTGGCAACTCACCCCCATTGTGCCACAGTGTTTGCAGGTTGCCCTTCAGAGTAGTCGCAGCAAGCTGCTTTCTTACTCCTTTTGACACAAATACCCCCTCAGTTGGTGTACTAGCTCTTTTGCTGATAGGTGGGTTTTGTGCGGTATCTGTTTATCTTTCAGCTATGTACATTGTTGTATCTAGTAATCTCCATCTACCATATATGTATTTGACTTAGAGACAGTGTGAGGACGATGATGTATATTATTGGTATTCTAGTGTCGAGCTCGTTGTGAGCCGACTTTACTTATGTAGTTTATTCTATCTGTGATGTTCCCACATGTTGTTCTTGATCTTCGCTACGGCGTCGTATATTGCTATCTTGGTGATTGTTTACTTAAAATTTCTTATCACTTTTTAAATGCTTCCATTTGAAACTTAAAACACTATGTACTCTTACTGGTTTGATTTCTGGGTTCTCGGTTCACTTAGTCACGTTACGCCTGTAGGCGTTACGTAGGTTAAGTGCCGGTCACGGGCCGAACATTGGGTCGTGACAGTCGCGTAGGCCGGATTTCTCGCCGAACGAAGCCGACAATGAGCCGCCGCACGCGTGAGATGCGCGAAGGCGCTAGTTCGCGTAAATCGCGACGCGGCGCGCCCGTGGGGTTTTTTTTAGGGACATTCATTAAGTCGTGAGCGCCCGCGGGGCAATCTTGCGCCACGCCGGCACCGATGGATCCGGCGTCGCATGCGCCGGAAGTCTCGCCGAAAGATGCCAACAATGAGACGCCGCGTCGAGCCCCCACACACTCGTGCGTGGGGACTTTTTATGCAAATTCCGCAAAAAATGAGAGCCCAAGGGACCCGGTTTGGCCTCCGTGATATGGGGCCCGCGCCGCCCAAGTTCCCGCAGCGAACTATCCGCGGTCCCCACCGCTGGCTCCACGCCGAATGACGCCACGGGTTTCCCGGACCGGTCCCCCTACCGTCGGGTCCGGCCGTAGTCCCAAAAACATTGCCTGGCATAATGCCATGCGCCGTGTCATGAACCTTGCCCATGAGCCATGGCATGAACCGAGCAAGCCCCTCCCACCTACTATAGTTTTCTGGGGAATCCCCTAGAAATGACCCTGGGGGTCCAAAGTGTCTCTGTGGCAATACAAAATTTCTCCATGGTGCCGGGAATGGCACGAAACGGTGCAGCACCGTGCCTGGTGCGGTTCAGCCCCGTGCCTGGTGCGGTGCCTATTAGCCGAAAATGCACCGAGCGCCTCCCACCTACAATAGTTTAGGAAGGAAACCCCTATAAATGACCCCGGGGTCCAAAGTGTCTCTGTGGCCATACAAAATTTCTCCATGGTGCCGGGCACGGTGGGCAAGGTGCCGGGCATGGCCTGGTGCGGTGCAGCACCGTGCCTGGTGCGTGCAGCATCGTGCCTGGTGCGTGCCTCACCGTGCCTGGTGAGTACTAATGAGCCAATACATGCACCGAGCGCCTCCCAGCTGCTATAGTCTTGGTGGGAAACCCCTACAAATGACCCCGGGGATCCAAAGTGTCTCTGTGGGCATAAAAAATTCTCCGTGGTGCCGGGCACGTGCCTGGTGTGGTGCTGCACCGTGCCTGGTGCGTGCTGCACCGTGCCTGGTGCGTGCCAATGAACCAAGACATGCACCGAGCGCCTCCCGCCTGCTATAGTCAAGGAGGGAAACCCTGATAAATGACCCCGGGGGTCCAAAGTTTCTCTGTGGCCATACGAAATTTCTCCATGGTGCCGCACCCATGCTGAACCGTGCCTGGTGCGGCGCGGCATCGTGCCGGCACCGTGCCATTGGACCATAAGCCAAGCAAGCACCTCCCGTCCGCTGTAGTTTAGGAGGGAAACCCCTTTTAATGACCGAGGAGGTCCAAAGTTTCTCTGCGGCCATACAAAAATTCTCCATAGTGATGGGCACGGCGCCGGGCACGGTACAAATAAATGCCGCGTCCTGCCCGGGCTGTGTTGCGTCGTGCCCGGCTCGACTCCAGTGACGTGGAAACCCCTAGGAACTATGTTAGATGTCCTAGTACATGTTACAACTTGCACGAACAGGGCCTTGTATTCATCGGGGCTTGCGGTCTTGATTAGGTACTTGGGCCACCTTGGGCTTTGACTCGAAAACAACCATCTTTCTCTATTTTTTTTATAAATTTTTTTTGGGACTTTGCTGTTACTTTTCCATGAGCCGGTGGTCTTTCTTTGCATGTTGGAATAGTCATAAAGAGGTAATTCATAGCCCATATTGTAAGTCCACGTTGCCCACCCCGGTACTTGCGGGGAGGCGGAAAACGGAATAAAAATCAAATTTTTATCAACTTAGGCAACATGGACTAGACAAAGAAGGATCATTGCTAAACAAAAACAAGCTAAAGCTAACTAGAAACTAGCTAAGTGTTAGAAAGGTTATACCTAGGTCTTTATGTCCTTCTCTCCTTGCTCCTTGGAGTAGTGGAAAGAGGACACCTTTGTCGTCTTCTCATGTCGAAGAAAGATCCACCCGAAAGCCTCAACCTTTGGCTTCAACTCCAAGCTAGAAGTAACTAGGGTGCAAGAAGTGCTAATCCTTAAACCCTAGATGAGAGTAGAGATTATCAAGAAGGGGTTTTTCTCAAGCTCAAGTGTTTCTCAACACATGAGAGGGGAGAGCTTGAAGGAGAGGAAGAACAAGAGAGAGAAAGTCAATAATAGAATGAGAGAATAATATGAAGCATTCTCTCATATATGTGTGAATTATTGTAATTAGATAATTAGCTAGATAATTGTAATGGTTAATCAAGACATGACCATTATCATTTCATTTTTAATGCAATTTGCAAGGATCAAAGAGCATCTTCCAAATGAAATGATGATGGTCAAAGTGTCAACCTAGGTCAACAAGTCAAGGAGGTCAAATGGTCAACAACCATAACCATGCACAATTATTTAAACTAATATCAATTAACCATAATACACACATAAGCATTAGGGTTAATAAAATGACAATAGTCATTAACCCTAATCAAAGTCCTCTCCCTCTGTCTCAAGCAACTGTGCATACGCACCCGTATTCGTGATCCGGGGAACACGAATACAAAGAGAAAAACCAATCCCAAATCTGTACTAGAATCTGGCTTAAACCAAAGCCCGCTAGTATAAGCTGTCCGGACAGCAAACGTGCACAAGTGCGCGGATGTGAACGAACCCTGTCGCAAAACCATGCGACCTCTACTCATTTTGCCTAAAGGCGAATAGCTCTCTGTGTAGGACTCTAAAGACTCGACACTACGCTGGCAGTGGGTTTAACCACAGACCGCAAGCGGCACTAGCTGTACGTAACGGTCCCCAGGTAGATGTCGATAAGAAGACTGACGAGGTGAACCCCATCTGAACTCCCACTGAGCCTGTATGTGACAGTCTCCGTACAGTCCGGTCTTTTCGTCTGATACATCGCATGGCGGGCCTAAGGGGGCGGTGAACGTCAGTCCCCTAATAGCGGTACAAGTCGTGTCGGAGTGTAGCCCAGAACACCCTGAGATAACACTGGAAACCTACCAGTATATCTCGCTTGCCCTGGCCAGGGACTACTCGTGTAATGGCTCTCCTGGACACAGCGCGATGTCAACCCCCAATACCGGGAGAGACGAATCCTGTCTAACCGTCACTGCCTCCAAGTGCTTCGGGACTGCACCCAAAAACTACCTGTTTGCACGACTCCTTTGAGCCGTGGTAGGGTAGTAATCAAAGTGCAGTAGGAACACACTCGAGGCGAAGTGACAGTGTCAAGTCAGCGGACTAAGCTGTACTCATGTCACCTGGGAACTGATAACTGACGATAGGTATAATACCAACCAACAGTTCCCGACGAGTCCTGTCCAGTGTACTCGTAACCTAACGAGCACCCGCATACTATCTCAAGTACGACGTACTGACGGCTGTGGGACAGACCGTCTCCCACGCTGGGATGAGAAGCGCATACGCTAGTCTACTCCGGAGTATCGATTCCCTGTCTCGATAGTCCAACGACCAGGGACCTGTATAAGGATGTGCTTATGGATTACCCAGCTCCCACGAGTGTTTGCGCCATCACAACGCTGGTAATCAAACAACGATCCTAAGGGCTCTACTAATATGTATATCAGCGATATGCTAAAAGAAACACATGCACATATTAAAGCAGAGACAAACCAAGTAGCATACTACCATTTCGTGCAAGATTGTATATACAACTGTGAATATCCCAAGCTTCCATAAAGTAATATACAAACTAGTATGATACAGTAATGGCCTCTAGGGCATATACACTAATAATCTCCCACTTGCACTAAGGCCATGTACTGGCATATCGAAGACCTATCATCTCGATCAGCCGCTCGAACTGAGACTGGGGTAAAGCCTTCGTGAGTGGATCTGCAGTGTTGTTCTCCGTATTTACTCTCTTCACCTCGATCTCCTGGCGATCTATGATCTCCCTGATCAGGTGGTACCGCCTCAAAATGTGCCTGGACTTCTGATGGGACCTGGGTTCCTTCGCTAAAGCTATAGCTCCGTTGTTATCGCAATACAGCGGTATTGGATCAACAATGGTAGGAACCACTTGAAGCTCCATGAGGAACTTCTTCATCCAGACAGCTTCCTTTGCGGCATCGCAAGCAGCTATGCACTCCGCTTCCATAGTTGAGTCAGCAACGGTCTCCTGCTTGGAACTCTTCCAGCAAACCGCCCCTCCATTGAGGGTAAAGACATAACCCGACATGGACTTGGAGTCATCCTTGTCACTCTGGAAGCTGGAGTCAGCAAAGGCCTCGAGCTGGAGGTCTTTTCTGCCATACACCAAGAACATCTCCTTAGTCCTTCTCAGGTACTTGAGAATGTTCTTTACCGCTATCCAGTGTTTCTCCCCTGGGTTCGACTGATACCGGCTTACAACGCTCAATGCGTATGCTACATCTGGTCTGCACACAACATCGCATACATTATAGAGCCTACCGCAGAAGCGTAGGGTATAATAGACATGCGATCCCTTTCCAAATCAGTCTTGGGAGACATATCTTTGGAGAGGGTGATCCCGTGACAAGCCGGTAAATTACCGCGCTTGGAATCTTCTATACTGAACCTTTTCAGTATGGTGTCAATGTACCTTGACTGTGAAAGTCCCAACATCCTCATAGATCTATCACGATAGATCTGGATCCCCAGAATGTAGTTGGCATCGCCCAGGTCCTTCATGGAGAACCTCTGCGACAAGAATCCTTTGACTGACTGTAGCATAGGAATATCATTTCCTATTAGGAGAATGTCATCCACGTACAAGACGAGGAATACCACAGTTCTCCCTACAATCTTACTGTAAATGCATGGTTCATCTGGATTTTTGATAAAGTCGAATTCTTTGACAGTATCATCAAAGAAGATGTTCCAACTCCGCGATGCCTGCTTAAGTCCATAAATGGACTTGAGCAACTTGCACACTCTACCGCTGCTCCCAGTCTGATTGAATCACTCCGGCTGATCCATATAGACGCAGTCTTCCAAATTTCCATTTAGGAAAGCCGTCTTTACGTCCATCTGCCAGATTTCATAATCGTGGAAGGCAGCAATGGCAAGAAGGATCCGAATGGATTTCTGCATAGCCACTGGAGAAAAGGTCTCTTCATAGTCCAAACCAGGTCTTTGACGAAAACCCTTTGCAACAAGTCTAGCTTTATAGGTCTCAACCTGCCCATCTACACCAATCTTCTTTCTGAAGATCCATTTGCAGCCTACGGGTTTTACCCTTTCTGGAGCAAAGTCCAAAGTCCAAACTTTGTTGGTGTACATAGACTCCATCTCGGCCCGCATTGCATCCAGCCATTTTACCGAGTCACCACTCTGAATGGCTTGCTGGAAGCTAGTAGGCTCACCATAATCCATAGTGCAATCCTCTCTATCCCCGTCAATGAGAAAACCATAGTATCTCTCAGGCGGATGAGACTGCCTACTACTCCTGCGGAGTGGCGCTGGGATGTCCTGTTCTTTCGAACCCTCTGGTTCTAGCTTTCAGTAATAGCTTGTGGTTCTGGAATTTCTTCCAGTTCTATTGCGCTCCCACATATCTGATTTTCCAAAAACTCAGTTTCCAAGAAGCGGGCATGACGAGAAACAAAAACCTTTTGTTCCTCTGCGTAATAGAAAAGATACCCCTTGGAGTTCTTTGGGTATCCCACAAACTTACACTGTACCGAATGTGCCTCGAGCTTGTCCGCATGCTGCTTTTTTTACAAAAGCTGGACACCCCCATGTCTTAAAGTGTTTAAGACTGGGTTTCTTCCCACTCCACATCTGATATGGTGTGGTAGGCACTGACTTAGTAGGAACTTGGTTCAAAAGATATGCAGCTGTTTCTATTGCATAACTCCAGAAGGATCGCGGCAACTCAGCCTTACTCATCATGGAACGAAACATATCCAATAGGGTTCGATTCCTTCTTTCCGATACACCGTTGTGTTGTGGTGTGTATGGAGGAGTAAGTTGAGAGAGAATTCCATTCTCTTTTAAGAAGCCCAGAAACTCGGCACTCAAGTATTCACCACCTCGATCAGATCTCAGTGTCTTGATACTTTTGCCTGTTTGTTTTTCAACTTCATTCTTGTATTCCTGAAATTTCTCAAAGGCCTCGGATTTGTGCTTCATTAAGAAGACATGCCCATACCTAGAGAAACCATCTGTGAAAGTAATGAAGTATGAATAACCACTTCGCGCATGTGTAGACATTGGACCACACACATCACTGTGTATGAGTCCCAAGTGCTCGCTCGCTCTTTCTTCGTGTCCAGTGAACGGAGTCTTTGTCATCTTTCCAATAAGACATGATTCACAAGTGGCATAAGACTGGTACTCGAACGGATCCAAGTATCCTTCTTTATGTAACTTTGTCAACCGTGTCTCATTAATGTGACCCAGTCTACAATGCCATAAGAAAGCCTGATTTAATTCCGGAGACTTTCTTTTAAGTGTGTTCTGGACACTGAAGACCTGAGCTTGATTCAAAACGTATATACCGTATTTCAATGTACCTGACCCAATCAGTACTTGATTTAGGTGGATGTTTACTACATCGCTTACAAAAGCAAAATCATATCCTTCCTTAGAAAGTAAGGATACAAATATGATGTTACAAGTCGCACCTGGCACATAAAAACAGTCACGCAGAATCAATATCTGCCCAGTTGTCAGTCCTATATGATATTCCCCTACGGATTCAGCATACATGCTCATTCCGTTAGCAACCCTGAGAGTCATATCACCTTTCCTGATAACCCTACGGTTTCTCAAAGCCTGTAACAAATTACAGATATCAGATCCTGATCCGGTATCCAATACCCAGGAAGTAAGGTTAACTGACATACAGTTCTCTAACACAAACACACCCGAAGCCGAAGCCACAACATGCTTCGAATTCTGGCTACTGGCTTTACAAGCCCTGCAATCCTTCTGCCCATGTTCATTCCCGTAACAATAGGAACATCCTTCTTTTACTACATTTGTTCCTGAAACGTCTGCCCTTCCCTTTCTTTCTACTTCCCTAGTTTCCTTTAGGGTAGTAGGTAGAGACTGTTGAACTGAGTCAGCATCTGACCCGTTCTTCAACGTGGTCTTCAGGTCCGAGAGCTCAAAAGAGCTGGTCTCTGTAAGGGCGTTGCCCCCTACAGATGACCCGATAGCCAACCTCGCTGGAAGCAATTCGTTCGAGGTCTCATATCTTGCGATACGAGATTGCTCTCCATATAAAACTTTGTTATGGAGGAAAATAGAAGCTGAGTCCATCTTCTCGTGCTGCCTCTGGTATATACCATCAACTGAGGCTAACATGAGGCACTTGGCTTTCGCACAGTCTTCTTCCGATGTCCTACGAATATCAATATCCGTGACAGGAGAAACTGGACCTGAGACGGCAGGGGTTGGATCAGTCAAGAGGTGTCCCAGCTTGTCCTGGGCAATGGACATCTGGACAGACCTTTGCCAGTCATAACAGTCAGATTCAATCATTTTATTATCTAGATGTAACCTAGGTGCGGTCACTGGGTCGCTGCAATTAAGAGAGAGAGAGAAAACACTTAGCATGATGCTCTTGCAAGTTTAGATTGGTTTTTAATTTATCTAAACAGAATGGATCCTACTGTCTCTCGAATCCCTCCTCAAACCACAAAGGAAGAATTAGTCGGGATCTTTCTTACCGTACAATACTTGCTTAACCGTTCAGCCAGGCCAGTGTCGGTACTTCGAGGGAGGTTTTCCAACGTTTTTCGAAGTTCCTTAATTAAGTAACCTCTTTTCCCTGTGGGCGTAGCCCCGCTAACACCTTTCTAGACACCTACTAGGTTTATAGCATTGATCGTTAAGTGAGAGTTTTTCCCGAGGAGTAGCATATACTCACAGTAGGATCGGGATCCAAATATCATCGCGTGATAAAACCGAAGGAATCCGACCAGAATCATCACACTCCAAATGGTATGCAGCGCTAGCAAGTTTCAGTACTTTTGAAACTCCCGATGTAGATTTTTGCCCCATGCTCTTATGACCTTAACTAAGGCCAACAAATCATAAGTCACATGTCAAGTTCTACCCGTCGTTATCCAGGTTAATTTGAACCCACCCATATATACCCTTGACTATGGCCAACAAAGCAATACGACTGTCCCAAACCAACGCATTCTATCTATGCAATATATGAATACCCACCAGCTACCAAACACTGTGCCTTGACTAAGGCCAACAAACACAGCTTGAATACTGTTGAATATTTATATGAAACGACGGAGGGCTACGGATGGTTTTGGCGAAACCGTGAACGTAGTGAACTTGATATAGTCGATGGAACGAGATAGCTTTTAAAAGGAGTGGTTCAAGCTCCGCGTTTAAAATGCTTATTTTTGAAAAGAATCGAGTGGTTTTCAAAGTGTTCCAACGACTTTTACTTGGTTTATTTTCTTGCATTAGTTCTTTTAATGCGTCCCATCATTTAATCCTACCATTGCAGAAAACAACCAAAATATGACGTACGCTTATGCCATTCGCATTCGCCACGGGGCCCCGTCATCACCCGTTAGGTTACTTAACTAACGACAGAGCGGGGGCTGGGCTAGCGCGGCTGTAAAACAAAAGCAACGCCTAAATAGTTATCATATATAAATATATAGCAATGATAGACATTACAGATTACAGATGAATACATTGGATATACTTGGAATCCGCAATACGTTCGAGCCTGCAACGAAAAGCGGATTACACGGTCGCGGTGAATAGCCAATACCCCACCCAAGACCCCTACGGGTGCGGCAAACTACATGCCAAGTACCCGAAGCGAAGCAACCTCCCTCACCACCGTGAGTAGGCCACTCGGCACTTCGAGATACCCGGTAGTTTGTGCACCCCTCCATGGGTCTATCCTAGGAGCAAAAACAGTAAAAAGAATTATACAATGACGGCTACAACCCCGACCCGGTTGCGCGGCCATACAAATAATAATATTACATCAATTTACATATTACAATGAATGAAAGAAAAAGAAACACTCATCTCACATCCACCCCGGCTATTCACCCGCGACAATCCAACACATTCATATACACATACCATCATCAAACACAGATCACAGATATGTATAACCCCGACTAATCGACATATAGCGATTAGCCGACGTTCAATACATATAAACATCACATATATAACCTTTATAGTCAAAGTATAGTGAATTTCGATAAAAAATACGGATTTATAGGCCCCCAAAAACAAATTTCTATTCTGGATAATCTGGGCACATATAAACCATCTTAAAAATCCCAAAACCAAGCCAGAAATACACTGCACCAAACTCGACCCAGAACCGAGTCAACTCGGCCATGGTTGCGCGGCAATAGCTTGCTATTGCCGCGGAACCGCGGCGCTTTGGTCGATTCACTGGACCGGGTTTGGTGGCTTTCTTCACAAAACCCTGAGACGATTTTTGGAGTATGATAAATTTTATTTTGAGCAGGCAAAAATTTAACAGAAAGTTGGGTTTTTGAAAACTCGGTTTTTCGATTTTTCCGATTCGAACTTCCATACACTTTACTACCTAGCTAGTTTATGTTTAGTTAGGCTCTGATACCACTGTAAGTCCACGTTGCCCACCCCGGTACTTGCGGGGAGGCGGAAAACGGAATAAAAATCAAATTTTTATCAACTTAGGCAACATGGACTAGACAAAGAAGGATCTTTGCTAAACAAAAACAAGCTAAAGCTAACTAGAAACTAGCTAAGTGTTAGAAAGGTTATACCTAGGTCTTTATGTCCTTCTCTCCTTGCTCTGTGGAGTAGTGGAAAGAGGTCACCTTTGTCGTCTTCTCACGTCGAAGAAAGATCCACCCGAAAGCCTCAACCTTTGGCTTCAACTCCAAGCTAGAAGTAACTAGGGTGCAAGAAGTGCTAATCCTTAAACCCAAGATGAGAGTAGAGATTATCAAGAAGGGGTTTTTCTCAAGCCCAAGTGTTTCTCAACACATGAGAGGGGAGAGCTTGAGGAAGAGGAAGAACAAGAGAGAGAAAGTCAATAATAGAATGAGAGAATAATATGAAGCATTCTCTCATATATGTGTGAATTATTGTAATTAGATAATTAGCTAGATAATTGTCATGGTTAATCAAGACATGACCATTATCATTTCATTTTTAATGCAATTTGCAAGGATCAAAGAGCATCTTCCAAATGAAATGATGATGGTCAAAGTGTCAACCTAGGTCAACAAGTCAAGGAGGTCAAATGGTCAACAACCATAACCATGCACAATTATTTAAACTAATATCAATTAACCATAATACACACATAAGTATTAGGGTTAATAAAATAACAATAGTCATTAACCCTAATCAAAGTCCTCTCCCTCTGTCTCAAGCAACTGTGCATACGCACCCGTATTCGTGATCCGAGGAACACGAATACAAAGAGAAAAAACCAATCCCAAATCTATACTAGGATCTGGCTTAAACCAAAGCCCGCTAGTATAAGCTGTCCGGACAGCAAACGTGCACAAGTGCACGGATATAAACGAACCCTGTCGCAAAACCATGCGACCTCTACTCATTTTTCCTAAAGGCGAATAGCTCTCTGTGTGGGACTCTAAAGACTCGACACTACACTGGCAGTGGGTTAACCACAGACCGCAAGCGGCACTAGCTGTACGTAACGGTCCCGAGGTAGATGTCGATAAGAAGACTGACGAGGTGAACCCCATCTGAACTCCTACTGAGCCTGTATGTGACAGTCTCCGTACAGTTTGGTCTGTTCGTCTGATACAACGCATGGCGGGCCTAGGGGGGCGGTGAACGTCAGTCCCCTAATAGCGGTACAAGTCGTGTCGGAGTGTAGACCAGAACACCCTGAGATAACACTGGAAACCTACCAGTATATCTCGTTTGCCCTGGCCAGGGACTACTCGTGTAATGGCTCTCCTGGACACAGCGCGATGTCAACCCCCAATACCGGGAGAGACGAATCCTGTCTAACCGTCACTGCCTCCAAGTGCTTCGGGACTGCACCCAAAAACTACCTGTTTGCACGACTCCTTTGAGCCGTGGTAGGGTAGTAATCAAAGTGCAGTGGGAACACACTCGAGGCGAAGTGACAGTGTCTAGTCAGCGGACTAAGCTGTACTCATGTCACCTGGGAACTGATAACTGACGATAGGTATAATACCAACCAACAGTTCCCGACGAGTCCTGTCCAGTGTACTCGAAACCTAACGAGCACCAGCATACTATTGTTAGTTATGTATATGCCCTAGATGCCATTGTTGTACATATGATGTATATTATAATGGATGCTTGGATATATATAGAGATGACTTTCTTGCTCGTCATGATAGTATGCTATTTGGTTTCACTTTATCTTAACATGTTGACTTGTATTGGTTTACTGTTTTACTCTCACATGTTGATAAAGCCCTTAGGATCTGTACTCGACTACTGGGACTATGATGAGATCATACTAGTGGGGCCGCGGTAGTCGATGAGTACATCCTATAACTGTTCCTAGTCGTGGGTATATCGATACAGGGCATCGATACAACAGAGTAGACTAGCGTATACGCATCTTGACCCATATGATGGGCGATGGATGATCCCATATCCATCGGTGTTAGACATCAGAGATGGTGTACGGGTGCTCAGTGGAGACTGGGTACACTGGACAGACTCGCCGAGAACTCCCAGATGGTGATATACCACACGTCAGATGGCAGTTCTCCGGTGACACTGGTATAGGGTAGTCTGTAGACCCGAGATCGTCATAGAGTCTTGTGTGATTCCCACTGTGCTTTGATTTCCACCTTACCACGTCCAAGAGGGCGTGCAAAACGGTGGCTTTTGGGTACAGTCCCGAATCACATGGAGGCAATGAGCGATAGGAGGGGATTCGTCTCTCCCGGTATAGGGAGTTGATGTTGTGCTGTGTTCGATTGGCTATAACTGGAAGTCCCTGGCCAGGGCTGATATGGAGATTTACTGGTAAGAGTTACTAGTAGTTTCTCGACCCGTTATGAGCCACACATCGACACGACTTATCGGTTACTGGGGTCTGACGTATACCACCCCTAGACTTGATATGCGACATATCAGACGAACAGACCGGACTGTACGGGAGTGTTATTGATTGGATTCACAGGAGAACGCACAGGCTAGCTTGTTGATCTTCTGATCGCTCAATACCTGGGTGGCTGTTACGTTTAGCTGACCGCTTGCAGCTTGTGGGTGTTTGATATGATCATCACCTGCTACCGGCGTATTGACGATTCTTTAGAGTCCTACACAGAGGTTTCTTGGCTCAGGCGAAACGGAGTAGAGGCACATATGTGATATGTGCAGGACCGAGAATGATGCGATATGGGATACCGTATTATATTCTCGCGATATTTAGTTATGAACCGGGTCATCGGATCAAGTGTTGATTCGATGAATCGGTACATGATATATTAGTCGGTAATATTTAATATAGCCGGATCGTCGGATCAAGTGTTGATTCGATGATTTAATGTATAATAATATATATGATATATTATTACATTATCTAATATTGGCTCGCTTTATTATTTCATTTTCTCACTGGATGATACATTGATATATATGCGATATATGTTAATTGTATTATTTTCTTTTGTTGCAAATAAATAATATATATGTGATATATATTATTGTGACATGATATGATTTATTATTAAACATGTTTAAGGATGATTATATAAGGTTAGGGTTTGATTAGGGTTAGTTGCTTCATGCACCTTCTAGAAGCAACTTCTTTTGTCTTGGTTAAGATATTTGTTGATGACACATTTTAACCCAACCAAACCCTAACTCTAGTTGTTTCTCTACACATTATTAGCCACTCATCCTTGAACATGGTTAATACTTCAATCATATACTTTTATTTCTATTCATCACAAAAGGATTTATCATTATCTTTTCCATTATCATCTTCTTCTCTCTTGAAAAGCTTGCTAGAAAATCCTTAAGTGATGAATAAATATGAGAAAATGATATAAAAAGAAAGCAAAATTACTACACTCTCATCCTCATCCTCATCTCATCTAGCCCATGGGATTAGTGTGTTCATCTCTTTTGAGTGAGAAAGCTTGAGTCTTTGCAACTTCGAGGTAGATCATCGGAGATTTGGAATACTTCGAGCTAGCATGGATCGTTCGAGTCGTGGAGCCTCTCATGAGTCCGGGAGATCGTGGATCGCAGCAAAGGGACTTCTACTCGGAGCTTATGAAGTGAAGGAGCGGACTACAAAGGTTGTAATCCCTCACACTTAGATAAAAGTTATCATCTTGCATGTTAAACCCTAATAATCTAGCAAAGATCCCGGCTTTGGGTTGTTCGGCACGTCTAAATTTTTATCCGGGCATGTTTGATGCCTTTTGAACCTTCACAAGAGTGCCTAGGAACCCTACAGTGGTATCAGAGCCTAGCTAGAGCATTAGGCGATGTGTTTACGAAGTTAAAACTCCAATCGAACCCGAAATGACAAAATTGGACCCCTCTCTGGAAATTTTTTAAATTTTGGGATTTTTCTGAATTAAAAATATGTAAAAAAATCAGCAGGGAATTCTAAGAATTACCATAAAACCCGAGCCCCTAATTCGACTAAACGGCGGCGGAACCGCGGCGCAAGCATGCCTTGCGCGGCGGTTCCGCGGCGGAACAGTCGATTTGTGACACGTGGATTTTATGGTAATGTCCGTAGGTACTTGTTGATGCTTCTGGATATTTTTAACAGTGATTCCAATATTGTTTAAATCTGGGGTTTATTTTGTAATAGTAGATTCGATCGGAATATTTAAGTTCGTATTTCTTTCCGGATATTTAGAAACTGTTAAACTATTTGAACGGATATCATTAACTAACTGTTTCCCGGCACGGCAAACTTTCAAGTGTTGAAATTTTTTTCGGGTTTAAATCTTTCGGAAAAATTGTACAAGTTAAGCGGTGGACCCTCTAGAAGACAACAAACCTTAACTCGATTATGTGACCGTCTTGAACTGCCTTTTGAACCTTCGGGTTTGGGGCAGTACGGCGTGCCACATGTGAGGCGTTGGCTTGACCCTTCTACGGCTGGATCACCGGTACTGTGACATATTCTGGGATTATTTGAACTCCGCTCAAGAGTTGAGCACTTTGGGAAGTTTTGGGTGTTTGATTATCTGTTCGAAAAGTTTAATACTGTCTATTTATCTGGAATGTGATACAATATGTGGAATTCATAAAGTTAGGCATGAAATGCGAAGTATGTGATATTTCGGATTTACGATGTCTAAAGTGATTGTGGATTCCAAATATTGTAGTTTTACACTTTCTTTTCTGTGACCGTAAGTGTAATATGTGATATCGCCGGTTTCGTTGCTATATGTCAACGACAATTGGGATGCGCATATTTACTTACGTTGATGATATGAGATATTATGTGTTGCTGTGATATGTTATATTGGATCGTCGCGTTCTGAATAGCCGGGGGTTTTATGTGAGATGAGGGTTTTTATTTTCATTCATGTAAAATTCATTTGTAATGTAATATTCTTTTATTTGGGGAACTTCCAGGTTGCGGTTGCTGTCACCAGTGTATATTATTTACTTTTCCGCATTAGGTAGACCCAAAGAGGGGAGCATAAGTAACCGGGTTCTAGGGTCCAGTGGGAGGCCATCTCGAGGAGTCGAGACCGGGTCTCCTAACCCTAGAATTGGCAGTGTTACTTGCCGCTCTCGTAGGGGCCTTGGGATGTGGGTTTGGCTATTCGTCGCGACCGTGGAATCCGTGTTTTATACAGGCTCATATTGAAAACACGGACGTCCTAGTATATCCAATATTTCATATATGTTCTTCTGCTGCAATGTTCTGTGATAAGATCATATTACTGCCTGAGACGAATGCCTATACTATATATATATGCTGATATATAAATATTACTGCTTTCTTTTCTTCTGTGATGCTTAGGAAGCATAAGCTGATGGGATTTTTATTAATAAGATTAATAAAAGGAAAAGAAACCTAAAGATGTTGTAGAATCAAAACTTTATAAAAGGGGTAGCTACAGTTTTGCTTTGCACAGTGATATATACGATATATCCTGCACCTTATTCGATGAGGAAAGGACCGAGATCCCTTCACCGGGAGTGACTCCTTTAGCAAAACTGGCAGATGCTACAAAACTCGGTTTGTCTTTTGATTGCTTTTAGTGTTTTGCTTTGCACAGCGGTATATATGATACATCCAGCACCTTATTCGATGAGGAAAGGGCCGACGATCCCTTCACCGGGAGTGACCCCTTTAGCGAAACTAAGAAAAGCCTAAAAAACACTCTTTTTCAAAAACTACTCGATTCTACGACGATATCAAGTTCTTTACGCTCATGGTTTTCTGAAAAACCTGCGTAGCCCTCCGACATTTCAGATAGGTAATACTTAGTATTCGTGCTACGTTTGTTGGCTTTCGTCAAGGCGTAGTGTGCGGTAGCTAATTATTACTTATCTGTTACATATGATGAGATTGGGTTAGGGTAGTCGTACGGCTTTGTTGTCTTTCGTCAAGGGACGTACGGCTGGGTTTAATTCAATCAAGAAATGTTCGGGTTGAACTTGACTAGCGGACTATGGTTTGTTGGCTTTCGTCAAGGTCACAGAACGTTAGGGGCAAAATATTATCGGGAATTTCAAGTGTTGAAATTTGCAATGAGATTGCATACCTCCTATGAGATAGTTGGATCCTGATACCCACTGCGAGTAAGAGTTACTCCTGGGAGAGTTTTACACAAGACAATTAGCCGATCAAGTAGGTGTCTAGAAAAGTGTTAACGGGGTTACGCCTCTGGGAAAACGAGGTTTACTTTAATTAGGTCCGTGCGAAAGCACGGGGAACCTCCCTTAAAGTACCGACACTGATCTGGCTGAAAGATTGACGAAATTGTAAGGTGTAATTAATCCCGGCTAATCTTACCTTTTAGGGTTTTAAGGTAGATTTGATAAAAACAGTGGGAGACATCCTGATTAGATAAGATAATAACCAATCTAATCTTGCAAGAGCATACGCTAAAGTGTTTTCTTCTCTCTCTCTCCAGGTAGCGACCATGTCAGGCCATAATCAAGATAATAATATGGATGTATTGACTGAACCCAATTATTGTACAGAGCTAGGGAATGTTGGACCCGTTCTTTCTTATAAGAGTTATAAGACTGAACAGGAAATAGAAGAATATCTGGATTCTCACGCCGCCCAAAAGAACATGCATGTTGATGCATCTTCTTCGGGTGTGTTAGTTATTAAGAACTGTTTCTCAGTTCACCCTACGTCCTGGGTATTAGATACCGGATCAGGATCCCACATATGTAAATTGTTACATGGGCTACGTAAAGGTAGAGAACTGGGAAAAGGTGATCATTCCGTTCAAGTAGGGAACGGTGCAAGTATTGTAGCCAAAGTAGTTGGCGAATATCACCATGTATTACCAAGTCGTAATACACTGATTCTAAATGAGTGCTATTATATTCCGAACATGATGTGCAACATTATATCAGTTTCTTTATTGAGTAAAGAGGGATATAATTTTGTAGTACAGGATAATGTTATGAACATATTCCTAAATCAAAAGTTGATTGCATCAGGCTCGTTACATAATGGCATATTCATTCTAAATCAGAATACAGTTCTGAATATACAAAACACACACAAGAGGAAAAGTTCAGATATGAACGAATCCTACTTGTGGCATTGTAGACTTGGTCATATCAATGCAACACGACTGGCTAAGTTACATAAAGATGGTTATTTGAATCCGTTCGAATTATCATCTTATGATACTTGCCATTCATGTCTCAAAGGAAAAATGACCAAAGCTCCGTTTAGTGGACACGGAGAAAGAGTTACCGAACTCTTAGGACTAATACATAGTGATGTATGCGGTCCCATGTCTACGCATGCCAGGAACGGTTTTTCCTACTTCATTACATTCACTGACGATCTCTCTAGATACGGACATGTGTTTCTGATGAAACACAAGTCTGAAGCTTTTGAGAAATTCAGAGAATATAAGCACGAAGTAGAGAAACAAACGGGCAAAAATATTAAGATCCTTCGATCTGATCGAGGAGGAGAATACTTGAGCAATGATTTTCTGGATTATCTAAAAGAGAATGGGATTCTCTCTCAGCTTACTCCTCCTTATACACCACAGCACAACGGTGTATCGGAACGGAGGAATCGCACCCTATTAGATATGGTGCGCTCTATGATGAGCGAGGCTGAGTTACCTATTTCCTTCTGGGGGTATTCGCTTGAGACAGCCATACACCTATTGAATATGGTTCCTACCAAATCAGTGCCTACCACTCCATATGAGATATGGAAAGGGAAGAGACCATCTCTTAAGTATGTTAAGATATGGGGTTGTCCAGCCTATGTCAAAAGACAAAATCCGGACAAACTCGAGGCAAGATCTGTCTTATGTAAGTTTGTAGGATATCCCAAGAACTCACAAGGGTATATCTTCTACCACACTGAGGAACAAAAGGTGTTTGTTTCTAAACATGCCACCTTTTTGGAAAAGGAATTTCTTGCAAAAGAAATTGAGGGCAATGAGGTAGAACTGGAAGAGGTTCCAGCAGAACAAACTACAACAGATGATTTAATAGAACCAGAGGATTCAGTAGCACCCGACGAACCCCAGCCTCTCTGCCGATCTAGTAGGGTTTCTCGTCCACCTGAGAGATACTACGGTTTTCTCATTGATGGTGGAAGCGAGGATTGCATCATAGATGATGATGACCCAACTAGTTTCGAGCAGGCCATCACGAGTGGTGACTCTGTGAAATGGCTGGATGCAATGCGATCTGAGATGGAATCCATCTACACCAATAAAGTATGGATTTTGGAAAATGCTCCTGAAGGGGTAAAACCCATTGGGAGCAAGTGGATTTTTAAAAGGAAATTTTGTGTAGATGGAAAAGTTGAGACTTTCAAAGCTAGACTGGTAGCAAAGGGATTTCGTCAACGACCAGGTGTGGATTATGACGAAACCTTTTCTCCAGTGGCTATGCTTAAGTCCATCCGGATCTTACTTGCCATCGCTGCATACCATGACTACGAAATCTGGCAAATGGATGTTAAGACCGCCTTTCTAAACGGTGATTTAGAAGAGAGCGTGTACATGACTCAGCCAGAGGGTTTCGTAGATAGTGGGAGCAGCGGAAAGGTGTGCAAGCTGCTTAAATCCATTTATGGGTTAAAGCAAGCATCGCGGAGTTGGAACATCTGTTTTGATGTAGTAGTCAAAGAGTTTGACTTCATCAAAAATATAGATGAACCTTGTATCTATAAGAAGGTAGCAGAGGGTAAGGTTGTCTTCCTCGTATTGTACGTGGATGACATACTCTTGATAGAAAATGATATTCCTATGCTGCAATCAGTCAAGCTCTTCTTATCACAGAGATTCTCGATGAAAGATCTAGGTGATGCCTCCTGCATATTGGGAATCATGATCTATAGAGATAGATCTAAACGGATACTGGGATTGTCCCAATCCAGGTACATTGACACCATACTAAAGAGGTTTAGTATGGAAGAATCCAAGCGTGGGAACCAACCCACGATCTCTGGACTCACTCTCTCCAAAGAGATGTCTCCCAAGACTTACGAAGGACTAAAGATATGTTCTTGGTGTATGGTAATGGAGAACTCCAGGTGGAGTCCTTTACCGATTCCAGCTTCCAAAGTGATAAGGACGACTCTAAGTCGCATTCGGGTTTTGTCTTTACCCTCAATGGAGGGGCGGTATGTTGGAAGAGTTCCAAACAGGATGCCGTTGCAGACTCAACGATGGAGGCTGAATACATCGCTGCCAACGATGCTGCCAAGGAGGCTGTCTGGAAAAAGAAGTTCATTAGTGAACTTGGTGTGGTTCCATCCATTGAGCATCCAATACCTCTGTATTGTGATAACAATGGAGCTGTGGCTTTAGCCAACGAACCCAGGTCCCATCAAAAGTCCAGACATATTCTGAGATGGTATCACCTGATCAGGGAGATAGTTGATCGCCGGGAGATCGAGGTCAGGAGAGTAGATACGAATGACAACACTGCGGATCCATTCACGAAGGCTATTCCCCAGATACAGTTTGAGAGATTATTCGGGATGCTAGGTATGCGATACTACAGCAGCTGGCCTTAGTGCAAGTAGGAGATTGTTAGTTATGTATATGCCCTAGAGGCCATTGTTGTACATATGATGTATATTATAATGGATGCTTGGATATATATAGAGATGACTTTCTTGCTCGTCATGATAGTATGCTATTTGGTTTCACTTTATCTTAACATGTTGACTTGTATTGGTTTACTGTTTTACTCTCACATGTTGATAAAGCCCTTAGGATCTGTACTCGACTACTGGGACTATGATGAGATCATACTAGTGGGGCCGCGGTAGTCGATGAGTACATCCTATAACTGTTCCTAGTCGTGGGTATATCGAGACAGGGCATCGATACACCAGAGTAGACTAGCGTATACGCATCTTGACCCATATGATGGGCGATGGATGATCCCATATCCATCGGTGTTAGACATCAGAGATGGTGTACGGGTGCTCAGTGGAGACTGGGTACACTGGACGGACTCGCCGAGAACTCCCAGATGGTGATATACCACACGTCAGATGGCAGTTCTCCGGTGACACTGGTACAGGGTAGTCTGTAGACCTGAGATCGTCATAGAGTCTTGTGTGATTCCCACTGTGCTTTGATTTCCACCTTACCACGTCCAAGAGGGCGTGCAAAACGGTGGCTTTTAGGTACAGTCCCGAATCACATGGAGGCAATGAGCGATAGGAGGGGATTCGTCTCTCCCGGTATAGGGAGTTGATGTTGTGCTGTGTTCGATTGGCTATAACTGGAAGTCCCTGGCCAGGGCTGATATGGAGATTTACTGGTAAGAGTTACTAGTAGTTTCTCGACCCGTTATGAGCCACACATCGAAACGACTTATCGGTTACTGGGGTCTGACGTATACCACCCCTAGACTTGATATGCGACATATCAGACGAACAGACCGGACTGTACGGGAGTGTTACTGATTGGATTCACAGGAGAATGCACAGGCTAGCTTGTTGATCTTCTGATCGCTCAATACCTGGGTGGCTGTTATGTTTAGCTGACCGCTTGCAGCTTGTGGGTGTTTGATATGATCATCACCTGCTACCGGCGTATTGACGATTCTTTAGAGTCCTACACAGAGGTTTCTTGGCTCAGGCGAAACGGAGTAGAGGCACATATGTGATATGTGCAGGACCGAGAATGATGCGATATGGGATACCGTATTATATTCTCGCAATATTTAGTTATGAACCGGGTCATCGGATCAAGTGTTGATTCGATGAATCGGTACATGATATATTAGTCGGTAATATTTGATATAGCCGGATCGTCGGATCAAGTGTTGATTTGATGATTTAATGTGTAATAATATATATGATATATTATTACATTATCTAATATTGGCTCGCTTTATTATTTCATTTTCTCACTGGATGATACATTGATATATATGCGATATATGTTAATTGTATTATTTTCTTTTGTTGCAAATAAATAATATATATGTGATATATATTATTGTGACATGATATGATTTATTATTAAACATGTTTAAGGATGATTATATGAGGTTAGGGTTTGATTAGGGTTAGTTGCTTCATGCACCTTCTAGAAGCAACTTCTTTTGTCTTGGTTAAGATATTTGTTGATGACACATTTTAACCCAACCAAACCCTAACTCTAGTTGTTTCTCTACACATTATTAGCCACTCATCCTTGACCATGGTTAATACTTCAATCATATACTTTTATTTCTATTCATCACAAAAGGATTTATCATTATCTTTTCCATTATCATCTTCTTCTCTCTTGAAAAGCTTGCTAGAAAATCCTTAAATGATGAATAAATATGAGAAAATGATATAAAAAGAAAGCAAAATTACTACTCTCTCATCCTCATCTCATCTAGCCCATGGGATTAGTGTGTTCATCTCTTTTGAGTGAGAAAGCTTGAGTCTTTGCAACTTCGAGGTAGATCATCGGAGATTTGGAATACTTCGAGCTAGCATGGATCGTTCGAGTCGTGGAACCTCTCATGAGTCCGGGAGATCGTGGATCGCGGCAAAGGGACTTCTACTCGGAGCTTGTGAAGTGAAGGAGCGGACTACAAAGGTTGTAATCCCTCACACTTAGATAAAAGTTATCATCTTGCATGTTAAACCCTAATAATCTAGCAAAGTTCCCGGCTTTGGGTTGTTCGGCACGTCTAAATTTTTATCCGGGCATGTTTGATGCCTTTTGAACCTTCACAAGAGTGCCTAGGAACCCTACAACTATCTCAAGTACGACGTACTGACGGCTGTGGGACAGACCGTCTCCCACGCTGGGATGAGAAGCGCATACGCTAGTCTACTCCGAAGTATCGATGCCCTGTCTCGATAGTCCAACGACCAGGGACCTGTATAAGGATGTGCTTATGGATTACCCAGCTCCCATGAGTGTGAGCACCATCACAACGCTGGTAATCAAGCAACGATCCTAAGGGCTCTACTAATATGTATATCAGCGATCTGCTAAAAGAAACACATGCACATATTAAAGCAGAGACAAACCAAGTAGCATACTACCATTTCGAGCAAGATTGTATATACAACTGTGAATATCCCAAGCTTCCATCAAGTAATATACAAACTAGTATGATACAGTAATGGCCTCTAGGGCATATACACTAACACATATATCACATGCCACAACTCGAGCGAACCGGGCCTCGTATGCGTCGTGCCTTCCTTCCTGCGGGCCTATATAACATACATCATTTTGCGGTTTCGATTGGGCACTTTGGGGCATCTTGGCCTTTGAGTTGAAAAATAAACATAGTTCGGCTCTCGAAATTCGAGACTTCTTTCACGGCTTAGCGGATCTCGAAATTCGAAGGCTGTCCGAAAACGATTTGCGTGTCCTGACTCGACATTTCCTTGGGCTTCAAACCATCTAAAAAGCTGCAAGCGAAATCGCTGCTCGCTGGGCGGTCCGCGTCCACGGCATGTCAATCTCCTATGCGGGCGCTGCGGCGGTGCGCCGGGATCCTAGCGTCTCACAAATATGGTCGAAACCTTTTGGAAAACTCACTTGGTGAGGTAGGGGCGAATCTCTGCGACGTGGGGCTGGATCTCAGTGGATCGTGGCAGCAAGGCCACTCTGCCACTTACAATGCCCCGTCGCGTATTTAAGTCGTCTGCAAAGAATTCGACCCGCCGACCGTTTGGAATTTCGCTTCAAGGAGGCCCCCGCGGAGAGTCCGCCGCACGGGCCGTGGCCTTCGACATGTGCCCATGGGGGCGCTTGCGTGCCCTTACTCGGGGTCGGGACGCGGTCGGTGGGCGAGGGCGCCGCTTCTCTAGCCTGGATTCTGACTTAAAGGCGTTCAGTCATAATCCGGCACACGGTAGCTTCACGCCACTTGCTTTTCAACCAAGCGCGATGACCAATTGTGTGAATCAATGGTTCCTCTCATACTAGGTTGAATTACTATCGCGGCGCAGTCATGTCACGACCCAAAATTGGCCCGTGACGGCCCTAATACTACGCAACGCCTAATGACGTAATGCAGTAAAAGAAAGCCAAAACCCAGAAATCTAAACCAAGAAAATACGGAAAAGATAATATAAGTTTTTGAAACATTTGAAATCACAACCCAAATTCTTTAAAAGTTCTACTTTCTTTCTTTAAAATTTTGGCAACACCCCCTTTTTGTAAAACTAGCCAAGATGAATTCAATACAAATATACGACGCCGTAGTGAAGAATAAGGACAATAGAGAAAAAGCTGTATATAAAAGACAACAAATCCACAAATAAAATACAAATACGTCCTCACCGAGTCTCTAAGTCCACAACATAATAGTAGATGGAGAGTACAAGATACAACGAATGTACAATACAAAATACAAATAACCACCAAACCCACCTAGGCAAAATAGTACTGTGAGATGATGCGGTATCTGCAGCAAAAGATAATAGCTGAAAAGCGGAATAGCTGAATAGCCTGCCTCGACTACTCTGGGGAACAACCTGAAACACCTGTGGCACAACGGGGGTGAGTTGCCAACTCGTGAATAGTAGATAACATATGCAGGTAATCGCAGGAATGCACGTACAGCATGAATCTAAAATATGCGATTACAGTAATAACATGTCATGCAAATGCTGAATAATGGAAAGTGCACTAGCAGGTACAATCAATATGTAAAGCAATAAATAACATGACAATAGTGTGCAAAAACTATGCAATAGGAACATGAGAATGCAACTATGCAGCTATCATGAAGGGTACACTAACAGGTACTCCTAATACATGGAACAGTGCAAAAGTGAAAAGGTATGAGGTATGGAGTGAAATATGTCATTCCCATGGAAACCTGACATCATGGTAGGATCACAATCCATCAAGACATTCAAATCCCAATTCCTCAAATCATCCCCCCCCCCCACATTGGGCTTTCACATCATATAAGTCTTACATCTCCTCAATGTACAATACCGAGTAATCTCCTATATCCCGAATGTACAAATCAGTAATCACATAGGTATGTCCAATATCCAATCTCAATGAATCACCTAATATCCCAAGTCAAATCTCAAGTAAGAATCTAACATCCTAAAGGTAAATATATACAGAAATATGTATGATGGGGGCAATACACATATATTAGCGTCCCATTCCACTAATATTGGTGTAAGGGTATATATAACAACGGCTAAATCCCCTGTTATATATACAAAGGTGTTAAAGAAATATCATGAAAACCAAGTGCCAAGCATCGATACAGAAATCCTGATCACGTATTATACGCTATCCCGAAAGCACGAGTGCCTAGCTCTGACCCTCGCCTTTTGACATATGCATACGTACATAACTCCCAACGGTATCTCCATGATCCCTGCCGAGTCATCAGTACTGTCACCGGTAGGTACTCGCCCGCCTCCAGGCTCAATCGGCAACATCCATCGATCTTCTTGCCGAGGGGAACCATACCGGGTCCCACCATGTACCCTCATACGGCAACCACACCTAGTATGGAGTATATAATCAGAACCGATAAATCTCATGGTGGCTGCGCAAATATCATATCAAGGAAAACCGGGTTTTTCAATGTATGCATAACTTCATGAACTCCCGCGGTTCCCAAATCCAGAAAAAATCATGTAGAATCCAAATAACAATGCGCAAATGCAGGAATAAATATATGCGATATATCTGAATGCGAGCATATAAATGAGAACATATAGCTGAAACCAGATGTATGCGAAAACAATAAGGTACAGCTAAGTATAGATGTCTACCTATGAGCAAATAATATGGTATACCCGACTGGGTATAAGTAAAATATGAGCAAGGTATATCTATAGCTGTATCGCATGGTGTAGATGTACCTATTACTAATGGTAAGATACACTATAGGTATACCGATAAGCTAGATGTCAAGTATGATAAGCAATAAAGTATCTATAAAGGGTTGTGTGTGACATGGCAATTATTGACGGTGTGTGTGTAGCATACAATCCGTGCTCGTGCAGCATGAACCGTCAATAATATGTGTAGTGTCCTACTGCTGCTAGTCACAGTACAACTATATCAAGGAAATAAAGTAAAGGCGCAATTCTAACAATGACGTAGAATATGCGACAGGTATTTGAATCCTAGCCCAGACGCATAAGGTCATGCGGGCGATTCCCCTGTAGATATTAATTCTACTCACCTACGCTCCTCGCTAGGTAAATCCTACCATCTGCTCCCCCCTGTAGCAGTGTCCGTAGTTCCTACCTGCAAACCTACAAATAAGACATGGAAATCATATATAAGCCAAATATTCCGCAAAACGTGATATCGACACTAAACGAGAAACTCGCGTCGCGAACTAAACGCGCGTGTGCACGATATGCTAAAACGTGTGTATACGCGTCTAAAACTACCGCGACACGCCACGATATGCTGGATCACAGAACCCACTCACGTATCACGCGTATCGCGCAAACAAACGGAAAAGAAAAACGATATATTGCCCCAGATTTTCCTACAGGCCCAATCTTACAAAACTAGATATCCCAAAGCACTAGACAACACAGAGTAGAACCCTAGCCAACACCCCAACACCCATGTCCACTTCCTGGCCGTAATTTGCGGCCAGAGGCATTAAATCTACGGCCAAAATGAAACATTTGGGGCTCGTGTTCTGGTTGTGGTATCTAGACCTAGTGAACATGCCCCAGTTTTCTCAAGTTTGTCCTGAATGTCCCAGGTCAATAGCAGATCTCAGATTGCCAAAATACCGCATAAAACACCAATTTGCACCAAACACAAACCTTATGGTATTTTAGTGTAATCTGGGTTAAACTCAGTTAAGGTGACTCTAACAACACTTAAATAAGTAGGGTTTTCCAACACAATCACCACTTAACCAACATTCCACACAAAACACCTTAATTAGCACTAAACTATCTAATTAACACAAACCGACGCTAAAAAAACATACAAGCTAAAAAAAGGGGACTTGGGTTCAGAATTATACCCAATAAGATCTCAAGAAGCAGGGGAAGAAGTGGAGAAGAGCTGTTGTAGGTTGCTGGAGCTCCTGCTACTGCTGTTGCTGCCTGCTGTTGCTGCTGTTGCTGCCTGCTGTTGCTATTGTTGCTGCCTGCTGTTGCTGATGCTGCTGATGGCTGCTGCTGAAGATGGTTCTGGTGTTGCTGCTGCTTATTTCTGGTGTTGCTGCTGCTGGAGCTGCTTGTGTGTGGGTGAGTGTGTGAGAGATGAGTAAGAAATGAGAGTGAGAAGTGAGAACCCCCTACCATTCTCTCTCTTCATTAAATGAGGCATGGCCAAGGCCATCATGCCCCATAATGCACTCTCTCTCTCTTAAGGTCAACATAAAGAAAGTCAATTTAAAAACCTTTTTCATATTCATTTTAAAACAACCAAACACTATTAAACCCAAAACACCTAATACAATATTAAACTAGGTTAGGGAATGGTTAGTTCACCATGTTGCTAATCACGGTTAAACCCCCAAAACAACCCTAGTTATCATGCACAAGTGTGTGCAAGCCTAGGAAAAATCTAATAAAATACTCAATAAATAGGATAAAATATTTGAAACTTAATTTGGTAAACTTTTTATTAAAAACCATACACTAAAATATAATTAGCTACAAAACACATTCTAAGGTGTTACAATCTCCCCCCTTAAAAGAAATTCGTCCCCGAATTTAAAAATATACTTCTACGCGTACCTTCAAGGAGAAGATTACAACTCTCAAATCTCGCTCGCAGCATCCTAAGTGATTAACTCACTATACGGCTACGCCGAAGAAAAACCCTTCACATATGGCAAGACCCTTGACCGATGTTCCTCCACCTGCCGAGCCATTAACACAATGGCCGCCGGTGAGCGAAATGATCGCGTCCAAGCCAAATGGTCTGGTGCCAAATCATGTGATAAAGGTCGATAAGGTAATTGTAAAGTATATCACAAGGAATACGGCGTGAAAATCCAGTAATCTGGGCAGAAAAGCCAAATTAAAGGCGACGAAACTAACTTGCTTATAGGATCTCGAAAGGACCTACAATCCTGGGATAAGCTTCCCATAATCCAACACGTCATTTATCGAAAAAATTCGCAGGAATACATGATTTGCCACTGCGCACTCAAGCCTGCGACCAGCACAGTCGCATAAGACCTCTGTCCGCAATGAACAATTTTCATCCTGACCTGAATCAATTGGATCATCTCCGAAGTCTCAAGACATAGCTGGGGTCCAAAATCCTACTTACGCAGAGTCAGAAAAACAACAGGCTGGTGATCGTCACAACCTAACCCTTAAACCTAAAGGTGGCCAATTGGAGTGTCTCCTGATAACAGCTATCGAAGGAGAACCCTAACAATGGCGAGTGACGATCCCAACTGCTGAGGACAATCAATACAACCACACAACTTAACAAGAACAACTGAGCAAACTGAGTAAAACCGGACGGCAAGAATCCGAATGGAGTCACAACTTGACTAATCCTAGGTAGACACCATAACAAAATCTCGTGGAGATCTGCTCCCACTCCAACTCCGGAACGGTAAAAGGTTGCAACTCTCCAGCCGGCCTCAGATGCTCGACCCAAGCACACAACAAAACAGACACCTTGAATTGAACCATGAAACTTCTCTTTACATTCCTGTCCACTCGTAACTATCTCACAAGTCACGTCAATATTGGCGGAACTTGAATGAATACAGAGAGTTGACTGATGTGCTTACTCTAGGATTGCACGTCTCTACCTGATAATGTCAGGTACACAAACGTGTCCCTAACTTAGCACATCATTGTCATAAATCAAGGACTCCGAATCATTACCCAGCTGTGTATGCCTAAGTATCTCTGACGAACGAGCATCGGCGGGCTGTGTCTCGCGAAAGCGATTTAAGAAAAGTGGTCGGGCGCGGACACGAGCAAGCTGTCCCTTCCGTAGAAACGAACTTAAGCTGTACTCGACGATCACACAAGAACTGTAAATCAGCAGAAGACTATCACAACAATCAAATCCGCTGCAGGAAGATGTACATTAAGCTCTGGTGGTCCGTGAAAATCTGACATGACTCTCGAACAGATGGTGTCTCCAAATCTCCAACACAAAACCACCGCGGCCATCTCCAGATCATGAGTGGAATATCCTCCTCGTACTCCCTCCAGATGTAAGGAAGCAAAAGTGATAACTCTATAGTGTCACCTCAGTACACAATCGAGCCCACTCAAGAAACATTACAGTTAAACAACAAGGTCGCCCGAACCAAGAGCAAAGAAAGGACTAATGCAGTTGTTAAAGGAATCTCCAACTGCCGAAAAATCCGCACACATGCCTCAGTCCAAAGAAGAAACCTCCCTTCCGGTCAATTTAGTCGACGGTGCAGCACTACTCTAACAATCCTGCACGAAACGGAGGTAAAAACCTGCTAAGCCCAATAATCTGCGGATCTCCGTCCTGCACACAAGTCTGGACTTACGCTGTACGGCCACGATCTCCCTCGGAACCATACGAAACCGTCTCCCGTGACTATAAGACCTAGGAGTCAACACAAAACAAGCCTGAAGAAACATTCCGAGAATTTAGCTAACTGCTGGTGCTCTCCCAGTATCTGCATAACAAATCCTCAAGTGCTGCTCATGTTCCTCATGACACCTTAAATAGACCAGAATGTCGTAAATAACACAACAATGACTGGTCGAGGAATGGCCTGCAGAAATCCGGTTCATCATATATACGAATGCTGCTAGGGCACTGGTGAGTCCAGTGACACACCAAAACACACAAAGCCTGTAGCACGCACAAGGCAGCCTTCGGAATGCCATTACCCCGAACCCGCAATAATGATGACTTGATCCCAAACAAACTTAGAAAATGTCTCGCACTCTGGAGCTGATCGAAGAAATCGTCACGGCGAGGTGGAGGACACCTATCCGCACCATAAGCCGATTCAATTAACGATCCGTCGATACGCAACCTCAAACTGCTGTCTTCCTCCTTGACGAACAGAAATAGGAGCTTCCAAAAGCGAAACACTCAGACGCACAAAACTCCCCAAACCACAACTCTGCAGCTGATCCTTAAGCTCCCAAGCTTCGCCGGCCCATCTGGAACAACGTCGGAAAACTCTCGCACGAAAGGAACTCGGTCCAACAATCCCACTGTGGCTCCGGTATCACAAATGAATGCCAAGAATCCACGACATCTCCTCAAAAGCCGACTAGCGAAAAAGGCTGAATTCAAGCTGTGAGAGGCGGCACAACTATCCACCTGCACAACAAGAACTGACCTGCCGGGAAAACAAACCTGGCTGTTTCCTCACAGTAGTCCACAGACGCCTAACACGTAACTAAACAGTCCGTGCCCAGGAGAACGTCAAATCCAACCTCTCTAGAAGGATCAAAATGACGGACGAATCTCTATCTCATATCCGATTGGCACAAAACTGAAATACGTGTCACGCAACAAAAAAATCGCTGACAGAAGTTAACACCACTACTACTAATCTACCCAACAACGGTACAAGGAAGAAAACAAACGAATACATCAAAAGAACAAGCGAATTAAGGATACCTGAAAACTCTGCATTGGACGCCTGCGCGTCCCGATGAGTAGAAGTAAACTCTTGTGTCTGCCCTCTACCCGCAACTGGCTGAACTCTTCTGGTAGCCTGAACCCTCTGAGCGAACCTTCCACGCCCACGGCCTCTCTGAAAATGATCTTGACGAGGTGCTAAGGAACAATTTCTGACGAAGTGCTGAAGGCTCCCGCACCGAAAACATCCACGCGCTGACTGCTGACCCTCCTGGGAATGAGAGCTGAACGACTGTCCTCGTCCTAAGCCTCTGCTACTCCCACGACGGCCACGAAATCTATCTCGATGACCAAACCTCTGTCTCTGGGATGGTATACTGGTACGAGTCCTCTACTGTCCTGGAACTCTCTGAGCCTCTGGAATATGTGCCTCGTCAACTGGAGCTGCAACCACTGGTGCTATGTAGGTGATGGACTGCTGCATGCTGATCGCAAGTGACAACTGAGTAACAGGGGTAACAACCTCCTGTCGTAGCTCCCGAACGATATCAACCAATGAACTCATAGTCTGGCGGAAGTCCTGCATCTCTGCCAAAAGTCTATCAATAGTATATGTCATAGGCTGATCCGTCTGCACCTGTGCAACTAGAGCACCTTCCTGGTCAGTACTCGTCTCACCCGAGCCAACTCTGACCTCGGCCCTCGCTGCATCACTCTGAGTCCCCATAGTCATCGGCGGCAAGGCTATAAATAGATATAAGATTAGATGAGAATAAGGAATCGAATCTCAAGGATATGAATCATCAAGGAAGGAATTTCAAGCAAATTGTACGTAGGTCACTTAATGCAAAGTACCGCATCGTGGGTATACTGCAGACATACACACACTACGTTACTCTGCTTAAGCTACCTACTCCATCATACTAAGGTCATCCTACACTCCGAAAGGTAAAACCTAGCGCTCTGATACCAACTTTTTCATGACCCAAAATTGGCCCGTGACGACCCTAATACTACGCAACGCCTAAAGACGTAACGTGGTAAAAGAAAGCCAAAACCCAGAAATCTAAACCAAGAAAATACGGAAAAGATAATATAAATTTTTGAAACATTTGAAATCGCAACCCAAATTCTTTAAAAGTTCTACTTTCTTTCTTTAAAATTTTGGCAACACCCCCTTTTTGTAAAACTAGCCAAGATGAATTCAATACAAATATACGACGTCGTAGCGAAGAATAAGGACAATAGAGAAAAAGCTGTATATAAAAGACAACAAATCCACAAATAATATACAAATACGTCCTCACCGAGTCTTTAAGTCCACAACATAATAGTAGATGGAGAGTACAAGATACAACGAATGTACAATACAAAATACAGATAACCACCAAACCCACCTAGGCAAAATAGTACTGTGAGCTGACGCGGTATCTGCAGCAAAAGATAATAGATGAAAAGCGGAATATCTGAATAGCCTGCCTCGACTACTCTGGGGAACAACCTGAAACACATGTGGCACAACGCGGGTGAGTTGCCAACTCGTGAATAGTAGATAACATATGCAGGTAATCGCAGAAATGCACATACAGCATGAATCTAAGATATGTGATTACAGTAATAACATGTCATGCAAATGCTGAATAATGGAAAGTGCACTAGCAGGTACAATCAATATGTAAAGCAATAAATAACATGACAATAGTGTTCAATAACTATGCAATAGGAATAAAAGAATGCAACTATGCAGCTAACATGAACGGTACACTAACCGGTACTCCTAATACATGGAACAGTGCATAAGTGAAAAGGTACGAGGTATGGAGTGAAATATGTCGTTCCCACGGAAACCTGACATCTTGGTAGGATCACTGTCACGACCCAAAGTTTGGCCCGTGACCGGCACTTAACCACGTAACGTCTACAGGCGTAACGCGACTAAATAAGCCGAAAACCCAGAAATCAAACCAGTAATAGTATAGAGTGATTTAAGCAATTAATAGAACCAATTACTAAGATAACAATATACGACGCCGTAGCGAAGAAAATGAGCAACAAGTGGGAAACATCACAGATAGAATAAATTGCATAAGTAAAGTCGGCTCACAACGAGATCGACGCCAGAATACAAAATAATATACATCGTCCTCACAACTGGTCTCTAAGTCAATACATAAGTGGTAGATGGAGCGTACTAGATACAACAATGTACATAACTGAAAGATAACCAGATACCGCACAAAACCCACCTATCAGCAAAAGAGCTAGTACACCAACTGTAGGGGTATCTGTGTCAAAAGATGCAAGAGCGCAGCCTACTGCGACAGCTCCGAAGGGCAACCTGCAAACACTGTGGCACAACGGGGGTGAGTTGCCAACTCGTGAATAGAAGATAACATATAAAGGTAATCGCGAGTATGCACGTGCTACGATACTCTAACCTCTATCAACCGATAACATCTATATGATGAACTGGATGCTCAAACATGCAACAAGTGCGATCTAATAACATCTCCAAGTGATGAGCAAGAAATGTGATGATCAGGTATAACAATGTAATCAAACCACCCTATATAAAATAAACAGGGTATGCAATGATCAGGTATAGCAATGCAATCTAACAACCCTATATAGAATGAACAGGGTATGCAATGATCAGGTATAGCAATGCAATCTAACAACCCTATATAGAATGAACAGGGTATGCAATGATCAGGTATAGCAATGCAATCTAACAACCCTATATAGAATGAACAGGGTATGCAATGATCAGGTATAGTAATGCAATCTAACAACCCTGTATAGAATGAACAGGATATGCAATGATCAGGTATAGCAATGTGTACTATATCAGGTATAATAGGTACAGGATGAGATATCAATTACTACATACAGAGTATGGGAAATATAACATCTACACGGAATGTCATCGTGGAAAGTATAATCGGTACTCATCAATGTACCCAAATCCCAATACTACTCAGGCGTCGTCATCCTCCTCGATCCTCCAATCCTGTAAATCTCATATAACCGTGAGTGCCCAACATCGGCACCCAAAATATCAAGAAATACTCGTGCCAAGCATCGATACGCAAATCCTCCTTATAGGCATCCGTCAGTCCGGATCAGCCCACGGGCTCTGTCTGCGGTATCGGCCCTCGGCCCCGGCAGTACGAGTCATCCCGTATTCATCCATAGCCTCTGGTCGGTATCCTCCGGATAACCGCCAGGTCCAACTAATCATCGGTAGGTAGTAGTCCCTCTGCCAGGCTCACCGTCTACTAAACAGCGAAACCGTTCTCGCCCCGGGGTACCATACCGGGTCCACCATGTACCCGTAATCGGCCTTATCCAACTCCTCGATTCGGGTTCACATATATCACTCTAGTATCGAGAAAACACATGGTGGACGCACCGAAATATCATATCAAGGGAAACCGGGTTTTTAAATAATTAACTATTCTCTTTGAAATATCCACGGTTCCCCAAATCCAGAATTAACATGGAAACAACATATCTCAATGCGTAATCTAAGCAAGTATGAAGATATCAATATTTGTATGCACTGGCATGAATGTACAGTGTGCACGTGCGCAGGTATGAAGATATCAATATATGTGTGCACTGGTATGAATATACAGTGTGCATATGCGCAGGTATGAAGATATCAATATATGTGTGCACTGGTATGAATATACAGTGTGTATGTGCGCAGGCATGAAGATATCAATATATGTGTGCACTGGTATGAATATACAGTGTGCATGTGCGCAGGCATGAAGATATCAATATATGTGTGCACTGGTATGAATATACAGTGTGCATGTGCACAGGTAAGAAGATATCAATATATGTGTGCACTGGTATGAATATACAGTGTGCATGTGCGCAGGTATGAAGATATCAATATATGTATGCACTGGTATGAATATACAGTGTGCATGTGCGCAGGTATGAAGATATCAATATATGTATGCACTGGTATGAATATACAGTGTGCATGTGCGCAGGTATGAAGATATCAATATATGTGTGCACTGGTATGAATATACAGTGTGCATGTGCGCAGGCATGAAGATATCAATATATGTGTGCACTTGTATGAATATACAGTGTGCATGTAGTACCAGTATGGGTATGTGATGCATGTGTGCCCAAATATGGATATAACATATGCTGTTATGCGGCAAATCATGACAACATCAATAAGGTAGAATCAGTATGATATATGATTTATACCAATCCTATAATGTGAGTGTCATGGCAATCACTAACGGTGTGAGTGTAGCATATCAATCGTGCTCGTGCGACTTGAACCGTTAGTGACAGTGCAGTGTCCTATGCTATCATTTCTGTATGCAACAATAAGGTATGCTACTACAGTCCATATGAACATCTACAATCTAATATCCTGACTCGCCCTGACGCTTAACGCCATACGGGCAATTTCCCCGTAGATGTTAAATCTACTCACCTGGTCGTGCGCTACTCGTAGCCGACCACCTGCTTCCCTTTCTTAGCTTCGTCCGACGTACCCGCCTGCGAACCTGGAATTACACAAGAATCCATATATAAGCAACTATCTCGCAAAACGTGATATCGACGTCAAACGATACGCTCGTGTCGCAAACTAAACGCGCGTGTGTACGATACGCTAAACGTGTGCACATGTCTAAAACTAACCCCGATACGCCGCGATACGCTGAATCATGGAACCCTCTCGCGTATCGCGCGTATCGCGCGAACCAAACGTACTAAAAATACGATATAACGTCCCAGATTCTATCCAGGCTAACGAATTACAAAAATATACATACCACTGGCCTAGAAATAACATCAGACTCCTACCCATCCAAACATCACCCAAAAATTCTCCTATCTGGCGGCAAATTGCGGCCAGAAAGATTAAATCGGCGGCCTCGCTATGGGGTGGGGGTCTCGGGCTCTGGTGGTGTGGTCTATGTCTTGTATACAAGATCCAGTTAACTTAATTTCAACCTGAACTACTCGGGCCTATAGCAGATCACAGAAATCCAAAAAGTTCACTTAAAAACACTAAATTTGCATAATTAGAAACCCTATGGTATTTTTGTTGGAGATAGTGCCCTCAGAGTCAATTATTGGATCACAGGCACGTGATTGCAATGATTGAGGGAGGACCTATCCCGGTAGGACAGTCTTACTCGAGATGATAGTTTGCTATCTGGTTTACCTTTATCATCGTGTACTGCTTTAGGTGACCTTATAGGTCGCTATTACACGCTGATAGAGCCCCTAGGATTTTGCTTGACTGCCAGCAGTATGATGGCGATCATATACGTGAGAGCTGGTGGTCTATAAGCACATCCTTAAAAGGTCCCTAGTCGTGGGAGTTTCGAGACAGGGCATCGATTCTCCAGAGTAGAGTAGTGTATACAGTCGAGACCCCGACGAGGGGCGGTGGCCGGTCTCACAATCCACTGGTGTCAGTTGGTTCACCTAAGATGTATACAGGTGCTCATTGGGTTATGAGTACACCGGACATGACTTGCCGGGAACATGCTAGTTGGTCTTATACCTGACGTCAGATAGCAGTTCCCTGGTGACATGTGTACAGGTTAGTTCATCGACCTGGGGATCGTCATTTGTCTCGTGTGAGTTCCCACTGTACTTTGATTACTACCCTACCACGGCTCAAAGGAGTCGTGCAAACAGGTTTTAGTTGGGTACAGTCCCGAGCCACATGGAGGCAGTGAGCGGATCTGCAGGGGTTCGTCTCTCTCGGTATTGGGGGTGAGGTCGCGCTGTGTCTAGGAGAGCCATTACACAAAGCCCTCGGCCGAGGCAGGAGATTTACTGGTAGGTATTCCAGTAGTATCTCAGGGTGTTCTGGGCTACACTCCGACACGACTTGTACCGCTTTTGGGGGTCTGACTTTTACCAACCCCCTAGGCCCGACATGAGATACTCATAGACGAACGGACCGGACTGTACGGATATTGCCACTGACAGGCTCAGTAGGGTGTCAGGATGAGTTCGCTCATCAACGTCCCTTTTGGTCAACAGCTGGTGGCCCGTCACGTATTGGCTTATACCTCTGACGTGCTAGTGGTTAAATCCACAGCCATAGTATTGACGAGTCTTTAGAGTCCACCACACTTACAGTTACTCAAGCTTTCGGGCGAAACGCTGTAGAGGCCGTATGGAGATATGGCAGGGTCCGATCAGATACGTGCGGTATTGCACGGATCAGGATCGGACGGTTTGTACTAGTAGCCGTATGGATATATGGCAGGGTTCGATCAGATACGTGCGGTATTGTACGGATCAGGATCGAACGGATATTACTAGCCGACTTTGGTTTAAGCCGGATCCTAGTTTAGTACAGTGTAGATCTTGTCTCATTGCATTTGTATCCGATCGGAATACAGATGTGGGTGTGTATGCACAGTGTCGGGGTTTTCCTGTAATTTATTACGGGACCAGTTTTCTGGAGTTGCCAGTTTGCATTCCGTTCCGGCCGGTTTTCCTTTGTTCTTTCCCGGCCGGACCTTTTGATGGAGGGTGTTATTTGCAAGTTTGCAAATAACACTTTGTGGAGGGGTTTCATGCAAATGGTTTGATTATGAAAGCATCTTTTTATTCCTTTCTTTTCTATCATCATTTCTTGCATAAAGGTGATTAGGATTGATTTGTGTTTGGATGTGAGGTTTGCTTTTGATATGGTCACCTCTTGCTTTTCCTACACTCACCTCCCTCTTGTATTTGTTTCCTATCCCTCCACCATTCTCACTTGGACAAGGCCGGCCACTCTTTGGAGAGAGGAGAGAAAAATGAGAGAGTTCTCATTTTGTGAGGGTGTGGGAAAAAATTATCATTCATATCATTTTTCCATTGCCACAAAAATCCCTAAGTCCATATCTTGTTGATTCCTCCATCAAGGCAACTTCACAAACCCCATGAGGCAAAGTGATTCTACACTACTTCTACAGCAAATCTTGGGCGCGTCGGCCAGCCAACTTCACGCCCGAGTTGCCTCGGTATTGAGGTGGGAGCCCGTAAAAGATGCAGACGATGTGGTGCCCTTACGGCAAGGATGCGACGACCGGAGTTTCCGCGAGAGATCGGGACGACGACGAGAAGACCGGAGGACTCGGATCACTCGGTATATCTCTCCCCCTTTCTCTTGTTTGCTAGTATCGGTTAATGGTTACGATCCGGGTATATTGTCCGCGGTAGCGCCAGTTTGAAAGTTAAGAAAAATTTTGATTCTGCATTTTGGCCTCGGACAGACGGCCGGGGCGCTGCCCTGGTGCAACATGGTATCAGAGCCACGCCATTAACCTAGTCTAGCTTGCTCTAGTATGTTTAAAGACCTGATCGAACCAAAATCCCAAAAACCACATTTTCCTTCACATCAGTTTCTGTCGAATTTTTTTGGTGTCCAAAAATTTTTCAGGTTATTGCAGAATGATGTACAGAGAATCCCAAGAACACTGGAAAAATTTGGTAACCCAATTCTTCCGTACGACCGCGGAACCGCGGCCTTAACCCCTCTTTGGCCGCGGTTCCGCCGCAGGAAGTTGGGATCACTTCGCCATATTTTTACAGTGGGCTTGTGGGCTGAAAATAAGGGTTTTGGTATATTTTGTTTGGGCCCAGATTTTCTGCAAGTGCTACAGTAATGCTTTGGGGCCCACTTGGTATATTTTGTTCGATAGGATATTTTAAACTTGCTAGTTCACAGTATTTACATTATATCTGCGACCGTGAATGTCACTCGATCGGTAAATCCTGTCTAACTGCTATAGCCCGGTTAGACGGATTTGCGAACGTGACATTCACGTTGATGTTCTGTGTTTATGCTGTGTTATTGCGGATCGGTCGTGGGGGATAGCCTGGATGCAATGCTAGTACAGTTTTGTTTTATATGTACATTTGATATTGCGGGGCGAGCGTCCGACATGTGGACTGCCGTCACTGCCTGTTTGTATTATTCTTTTGGGGCACGGCCTGGTTGCGGTCGATGTACCCGTTGTATGTATATTTTACTTTCTGTACTAGGATTACCCCGCGGAGGGGTGCACGGATAGCCGGGTTCTAGAGGGCAACGGGCCCGCATCTCATGGCATTGAGACGGAGGGGGCTTCACTCGAGGATTGGCGGGCTATTCGCCGCACTCGTAGGGGGTACAGGTTGACCCAGGAGGGGTGCCCAAGTTACCGGATTCCGTGAAGTGCTGGGTGGTCCATTCACGGTGCTGAAGGGGGCTGCCTCGCTTCAGGTTTTGGCGGGTAACTTGCCGCGCCCGTAGGGGTCTAGGATTTCATTGCACAGGCTATCCACACGACCAGGGGAACGTCGGGTTTCAGCAGCGGCTCTGTGAAACCCGGGGCTTCCAGATATCTGTATTGTTCTGTGATGCTGTTCATTTCTGTGATGTTGCATTTCATCACGCCTTGAGCGAAATATAATATATTGGTATATATATTAGTAGATGTTGTATATGTTTTGCATCCGCGCTAGTCCAGTCCCCGCTCTGTCGTTAGTTAGCTAACCTAACGGGTAATGACGGGACCCAGTGGCGAATGCGGATGGCATATACATACATCAGTATATTTTCGTTCTTTGTGGTGTGATCAATTGATGGGCCTGCGTTGATTCGGATCAATGCAAGATAAACAAACCTATTCTGATGTTGTTGGAACATTTTTTCAAAAAGCTGTTATTGCAAGGACGTTCACTTCTGTTTTGCATCGTGGTATTCAGTTGGAATATCCTGCTTCTCAGTCGACGAGGCAAGGGCCGAGATCCCTTCACCGGGAGTGACCCCTTGGACAGAAGTTTGCGTCAGGGCAATAACTTCACTATAGCCGATTGCCTTTTGCTTTGCATCTGTTAGTGTTTATGCCCTAGAAGGCCATTACTGTATCATACTAGTTTGTATATTACTTAATGGAAGCTTGGGATATTCACATGTATATATAACAGTCTTGCTAAACATAGTAGTATGCTACTTGGTTTTTCTATCTTAATATGTGAGTGTACGTATTGATAGAGCTCTTAGGATCTTGCTTGTCTACCAGCGTTGTGATGGCAGTCACACTAGTGGGGGCTGGGTAGTCTACAAGCACATCCTTATTCAGGTCCCTGGTCATTGGATTATCGAGACAGAGCATCGATATCCGGAGTAGACTAGTGTGTACGCTTCTCATCCCAGTTGGGGAGATGGTCTGTCCCACAGCCGTCAGTACGTCGTACTGGAGATAGTATGCAGGTGCTCGTTAGGTTACGGGTACACCGGACAGGACTCACAGGGAACTGTTGGTTGGTTTGATACCAGTCGTTAGTGAGCAGTTCCCAGGTGACATGAGTACAGCGTAGTCCGCAGACTTGACACTGCTACTTCGCCTCGAGTGTGTCCCACTGTTCTTAGATTGCTACCCTACCACGGCTCAAAGGAGTCGTGCAAACAGGTAGCAGTTGGGTGCAGTCCCGAGCACTTGGAGGCAGTGGCGGTTAGACAGGATTCGTCCCTCCTGGTATTGGGAGTAGATATCGTGCTGTGTCAGAGAGCCATTACGCAAAGTCCCTGGCCAGGGCAAGCGAGATTTACTGGTAGGTTCCAGTAGTTTCTCAGGGTGTAATGGGCTTCACTCCGACACGACTTATACCGCTATTAGGGGACTGACGCTTGCCGCCCCCCTAGGCCCGATATGCGATAGTCTTGGACGAACGGACCGGACTGTATGGAGATTGTCACATCAGACTCAGTAGGAGTTCGGATGGGTTTCCTCATCGGCCTTCTTATCGACAACTACCTGGGGACCGTTACGTACAGCTAGTGCCGCTTGCGGTCTGTGGTTAAACCCACTGCCAGCGTAGTAGTCGAGTCTCTAGAGTCCCACACAGAGAGTTTCCTACTCCAGGCGAAACGATATAGAGGTCGCATGGTTTTGCGACAAAGGGTTCGGACGCATACGTGCGTTTACGCACGTACGACTTTCGGACAGTTTTTACCAGTCGGCTTTGGTTTAAGCCAGTTACTGGTATCCGGTTATTGGATTTTTACAGTCTAAAGTTTTTCCGTATTTTTGCGGATAGGAGGGGCGTTCTCGTAATTGTACGAGAAGCTTCTAGAAGATGTGACTAAGGAGGTTAAGGTGACATAAGCTTTGGATAAGATTAGTGATGTCATGAGGGTGATTCATCATGATCATTAATGCACCATAAATGCTTAATGACTCATGTTAATGAATCACCTCTTTTCATTTATGAAGCATGCTTATTCATTTCTTTTATTCATTATTCTAAAATAAGAATGCTTCATAATATATTATGATACACTCTCTCTCATCTCATTATCTCATCTCACATTCTCTCTCCTCAAGCTCTCATCTTCAAGAGACTAATCCTTAATCCTCATGTGTTGAGATCAAAGGTTTAGTTAGACTTAAACATCCATTACCTTCACTCTATATCATCCTTTCTTCTTTGATTAGCAATCAAAGTATATTAGTTGCCTCAAGTTAGAGGTGTAGCTTGGAGTTTTGCTCTCGGGTGGATCGTCTACTACCTAGAGAAGGCCGAGGAGAACAAGGAGATCGTAAAGACGAAGGACTAGTTTCATTTGGTATAATCCCTAAACACAATAGTTAAGAAACTCTTTGTGTACGGTTATTTATAGTTTAGCTTCGATTTAAGCGGTTAGTCGATGTTCGTTCTTTAAACTTGATCGTTTTTGAAATTTCCGCCTCCCCACAAGTACTGGGGTGTACTACATCGACTTACAGTGGTATCAGAGCCTCGCTAAACACTAAATAACTTGATTGCAAATTTGTACGAATTTCGAACGGAAAAACGAAGCCGGAAAACCCTAAATCTGTTCAGTTTCTGTCGAACTTAAAATGAAGTCCTAAAATTTTTCAGGTGAGTACAGAGAGCTTGTAAACAGTCCAGAAGAACACACAAAAAATTTGAGCCCATGACTCGGCTAAAGCGCCGCGGAAGGGCGGCGGATCCCACCGATCCGCCGCGGTTCCACGGCCGAGTTGCCGAGTCATGGACTCGTATTTGGTGTGTGGGTCCTCTGTTGAATTTGGGGTTTTCTGGAATATTTAATATTTGCTCAGGTTACTGTTTAACAGAGAAGATTTTGGAGCAATATTGATGTTGTTTAATCGATCGAAATTGTACAGTATTTGCATGTTGGATTATATCTGTGATTGTTTAATGTGTTCGTAAACCTCCCCTAACTGCTAGTATGTCGGTTGGCAGGGGGTTGCACATTTCTGTAATGGTTATATCTGTTTGTGCATATAAACTGTATTGGACTGTTGTGGTGTATAGCCGGGGTTTGCAATGGGTTATTGTTTAATTCATTTTGTTGTAAATGTAATTTGTTGTAATATTATTTTTGCGGGGCACTTCCAGGTTGCGGTTGTAGCCACCGTTGTATTATTTCATTTTACTGTTTTTGCTCCTAGGACTGACCCAAGGTGGGGTACACAAACTGCCGGGCGGGTAGTTTGCCGTACCCGTAGGGGTCGAGGGTGGGGTATCGGCTATTCATCACAACTGTGTAATCTGTCTTTTCTTGCAGGCTCAAAAGAAATACAGATTGCTTGCAAATCCAATATTGTTTATCTGTGTTCTGGAATGAATATCATTGCGTCAGACGAATGTAAAATATCTATATTTATTGTAGCTATTTAGACGTCACTTATGTTTTACACCCGCGCTAGCCCAGCCCCCGCTCTGTCGTTAGTTAAGTAACCTAACGGGTGATGACGGGACCCAGTGGCGAATGCGGATGGCATAAGAGGACGTTGTATTTTCGTTGTTTTCTGCAATGATAGGTTAATGATGGGACGCATTATTTGTAATGCAAAGAAAACAAACCAAAGTTTAAATCGTTGGAACAATTTAAAAGAAACCACTCGGTTATTTTTAAAACAGATATTTTTTAAATGCGGAGCTTTAACCACTCCTTTTAAAAGCTATCAGGTTCCTTCGGTTATATCAAGTTCACTACGTTCACGGTTTCGCCAAAACCATTCGTAGCCCTCCGTCATTTCATTTGGGTATTCAGTAGTATTCAAGCTATGCATTTTGGCCAAAGTCAAGGCATAGTGTTTGGTAGCTGCTGGGTTTTCATTTGTTGCATAAGATAGATGAGTTGGTTTGGGACAGTCGTATTACCATTTGACCAAAGTCAGGGGTATATACGAATGGGTTCAAATTGACAAGATAATGACGGGTAGAACTTGACATGTGACTTATGACATTTTGACCAAAGCCAAGGTCATAAGTGCATGGGGCAAAAACTTATATCGGGAATTTCTAAAGAAACTGAAATTTGCAAAGAGATGCATACCATTTGGAGTTTGATGAATGTTGGTAGGATTCCTTCAACATTATCATACGATGATATTTGGATCCCGGTCCTACTGTGAGTATATGCTACTTATCAGGATATTCGTCACTTAACGATCAATGCTATAAACCTAGTAGGTGTCCAGAAAGGTGTCAGCGGGGTTACGCCCCCAGAGAAAAGAGGTTATTTAATTAAGGAACTTCGCGAAAGCGTTGGAAAACCTCCCTCGAAGTATCGACACTGGCCTGGCTGAACGGTTAAGCAAGTATTGTACGGTGAGAATAGTCCTGGCTAATTCTTCTTTTATGGTTTGAGGAAGGATTCGAGAAACAGTGGGAGCCATCAAGTTTAGATAAACTAAAAACCACTCTAAACTTGCAAGAGCATCATGCTAAAGAGTTTTCTTCTCTCTCTCCTAATTGCAGCGACCCTGAAAATGACTGGACTTAAGTTACTTTTAGAAAAGAATATACTGACGGGGCCAAACTATAAAGATTGGCTGCGGAATGTCAAAATGGCCTTGACCTATGACAAATTGGGGAACGTCCTCACCGCTACGGCACCTGCTGTCCCTGGTCCCAAATCCAGCAATGCGGATAAGGAAATCCGCAAAACCTGGGATTTAGATTGCACGAGAGCCAAGTGCATCGTGCTTGCCTCTATGAACAATGAACATCAGAGGAGGCACGAGGATATGTCCTTAGATGGTATAGTTCTCCATACAAAGGAACTTTATGGAGAGCAATCTCGTATAGCAAGATACGAGACCTCTAAGAAATTGTTTCGAGCGAGGTTGGCTGTCGGGTCATCGGTAGGTGAACATGTCCTACAGATGATCGGCTATATTGAGGAGCTCGCAGACCTTGGGACGACTTTGGATAATGAGCTCTATACAGACCTTATTCTCCAGTCCCTTCCTCCCACCTACGCCCAGTTTATCCTCAACTTCAATCTTCAAGGAAAAGAAGTTGAACTTGCGGAACTCCTGAACATGTTAAGGAGTGCAGAGGGCACCTTGCAGAAGGCAAGGGAAACACCCGCTATGTTTGTTGGCGGTGCATCTTCTTCCGGGTCCAAGGCTAGGGCTAAAGGAAGGAAGAAGAAGGCCGCACCCAAACCTAGAGGAGGTGTTAGTAAGGTGGGAAAGAAGGGAAAGAAAAAGATAGCAGCACCGGTAGTTGGCCAGGATGAGTGCTTTCATTGTCACAGGAAAGGGCACTGGAAGAAGGATTGCAAGGCGTGGAACGCCAAGAACCAGGAACCGAAGCAAGCTGTGGCTTCGACTTCAGGTGTGTTTGTAATTGAGAATTGTCTGTCGATCAACTCTACTTCCTGGGTATTGGATACCGGATCAGGATCTCATATTTGCAATTCATTGCAGGCACTGAGAAACCGTAGAGTGCTGAAGGAAGGTGATATGATCCTCAGGGTTGCTAACGGAGCTAGCGTGGGAGCTGCGTCCGTCGGGGATTATCACCTAGGATTGACGAGTGGACATATTTTGGTTTTGCATAACTGTTATTTTGTACCAAGCTTAACGTGTAATATCATATCAGTTTCCTTGTTATCAAATAAAGGTTATGATTTCACGTTTGTAAGAGATGTTGTTAACATCCACCTTAATCATAGTTTGATTGGGTCCGGTACATTAAATAACGGCATATATGTTTTAAACCAACTCCAAATTTTCAATGTCCAGAACACACTAAAAAGAAAGTCTCCAGATTTAAATAAAGCTTTCTTATGGCATTGTAGACTGGGTCACATCAATGAGAGAAGGTTGACTAAGTTGCATAGAGAAGGATATTTGGACACGTTCGAATATCAATCTTATGACACTTGTCAATCCTGTCTCAAAGGAAAGATGACAAAGACTCCATTTACTGGACAAGGAGTAAGAGCGAGCGAGCTCTTAGGACTCATACACAGCGATGTATGCGGTCCAATGTCTACACATGCGAGAGGTGGTTTTTCCTATTTCATTACTTTCACGGATGATTACTCAAGATACGGATTCATTTATCTGATGAAACATAAATCCGAGGCTTTTGAGAAATTCCAAGAGTATAAGAATGAAGTAGAAAACCAAACCGGCAAAAGTATTAAGACACTAAGATCTGATCGAGGTGGAGAATACTTAAGTACCGAGTTCCTAGGTTACCTAAAAGAGAAAGGAATTCTCTCTCAGCTTACTCCTCCATACACTCCACAGCATAACGGTGTATCGGAGAGACGGAATCGAACCCTATTGGATATGGTACGATCCATGATGAGTAATGCTGAGTTACCGCGATCTTTCTGGGGTTATGCGCTAGAATCAGCGGCATATCTTCTGAACAGGGCTCCTACCAAGACTGTGCCTACCACTCCATATCAGATGTGGACTGGGAAGAAACCCCATCTTCAGCATATGAAGATTTGGGGATGTCCAGCTTTTGTTAAAAAGCAGCATGTGGACAAGCTCGAGGCACGATCAGTAAAATGTAAGTTTGTGGGATATCCAAAGAACTCCAAGGGATATTATTTCTATTACGCAGAGGAACAAAAGGTTTTTGTTTCTCGTAATGCCCATTTTCTGGAAAATCAGTTTTTAGAAAAGGAAATAAGTGGGAGCGAAATAGAACTGGAAGAAATTCCAGAACCACAAACTGCTACTGAAAGTTTGGTAGAACCAGGAGTTCAAGAAGAACAAGACATTCCCGCACCCCTCCGCAGGAGTAGTAGGCCGTCTCATCCGCCTGAGAGATACTACGGTTTTCTCATAGATGGGGATAGAGAGGATTGCATCATAGATGATGATGAACCTACTGACTTCCAGCAGGCCATCCAGAGCGGCGACTCGGTACGATGGCTAGATGCAATGCGGACCGAAATGGAGTCCATGTACACCAACAAAGTATGGACTTTGGACTTTGCTCCAGATGGGGTAAAACCCATAGGATGCAAATGGATCTTCAAGAAAAAGATTGGTGTAGATGGACAGGTAGAAACCTATAAGGCTAGACTTGTTGCAAAGGGTTTTCGTCAAAGACCTGGTTTGGACTATGACGAAACTTTTTCTCCAGTGGCTATGCTCAAATCCATTCGGGTCCTTCTTGCTATTGCTGCCTTCCATGATTATGAAATCTGGCAGATGGACGTAAAGACTGCTTTTCTGAATGGAAATTTAGAAGAGAGCGTCTATATGGATCAGCCAGAGGGTTTCAATCAGAGTGGGAGCAGCGGGAAAGTATGCAAGCTGCTTAAGTCCATTTATGGACTAAAGCAGGCATCGCGGAGTTGGAACATCTGTTTTGATGAGACAGTCAAAGAATATGACTTTATCAAAAATCCAGATGAACCGTGCATATATAGTAAAGTTGTGGCCAGAAGTGTCGTATTCCTCGTCTTGTACGTGGATGACATTCTATTGATAGGAAATGATGTTCCTATGCTACAATCTGTCAAAGGATTCTTGTCACACAGGTTCTCCATGAAAGACCTGGGTGATGCCTCTTACATTCTGGGGATCCGGATCTATCGTGATAGATCCAAGAGGATGTTGGGACTTTCGCAGTCCAGGTATATCGACACTGTACTGAAAAGATTCAGTATGGAAGATTCTAAGCGCGGTAATCTACCGGCTTGTCACGGAATCACCCTCTCCAAAGAGATGTCTCCCAAGACTGATTTGGAAAGGGAACGCATGTCTATTATACCCTACGCTTCTGCGGTAGGCTCTATAATGTATGCGATGTTATGTACCAGACCAGATGTAGCTTACGCACTGAGCGTGGTAAGCCAGTATCAGTCAGACCCAGGGGAGAAACACTGGATAGCAGTAAAGAACATTCTCAAGTACCTGAGGAGGACTAAGGAGATGTTCTTGGTTTACGGCGGAAAAGACCTCAGGTTGGAGGCCTTTGCTGATTCCGGCTTCCAGAGTGATAAGGACGATTCCAAGTCCATGTCGGGTTATGTCTTTACCCTCAATGGAGGGGCGGTGTGCTGGAAGAGCTCCAAGCAGGACACCGTTGCCGACTCGACGATGGAAGCGGAGTATATTGCTGCTTGCGATGCCGCAAAAGAAGCAGTCTGGATGAAGAAGTTCCTAACAGAACTTCAGGTTGTTCCTACCATAGTTGATCCAATACCTCTGTATTGCGACAACAACGGAGCTATAGCTTTAGCGAAGGAACCAAGGTCCCATCAGAAGTCCAGACACATCTTGAGGCGGTATCACCTGATCAGGGAGATCATTGATCGTCAGGAGAACGAGGTTCGGAGAGTTGCTTCTGAAGAGAACATTGCTGATCCATTCACGAAGGCCCTTCCTCAGATTCAGTTCGAGAGGCTACTCGAGATCATTGGTCTACGATATGCCAGTACATGGCCCTAGTGCAAGTGGGAGATTGTTAGTGTTTATGCCCTAGAAGGCCATTACTGTATCATACTAGTTTGTATATTACTTAATGGAAGCTTGGGATATTCACATGTATATATAACAGTCTTGCTAAACATAGTAGTATGCTACTTGGTTTTTCTATCTTAATATGTGAGTGTACGTATTGATAGAGCTCTTAGGATCTTGCTTGTCTACCAGCGTTGTGATGGCAGTCACACTAGTGGGGGCTGGGTAGTCTACAAGCACATCCTTATTCAGGTCCCTGGTCATTGGATTATCGAGACAGAGCATCGATATCCGGAGTAGACTAGTGTGTACGCTTCTCATCCCAGTTGGGAAGATGGTCTGTCCCACAGCCGTCAGTACGTCGTACTGGAGATAGTATGCAGGTGCTCGTTAGGTTACGGGTACACCGGACAGGACTCACAGGGAACTGTTGGTTGGTTTGATACCAGTCGTCAGTGAGCAGTTCCCAGGTGACATGAGTACAGCGTAGTCCGCAGACTTGACACTGCTACTTCGCCTCGAGTGTGTCCCACTGTTCTTAGATTGCTACCCTACCACGGCTCAAAGGAGTCGTGCAAACAGGTAGCAGTTGGGTGCAGTCCCGAGCACTTGGAGGCAGTGGCGGTTAGACAGGATTCGTCCCTCCCGGTATTGGGAGTAGATATCGTGCTGTGTCAGAGAGCCATTACGCAAAGTCCCTGGCCAGGGCAAGCGAGATTTACTGGTAGGTTCCAGTAGTTTCTCAGGGTGTAATAGGCTTCACTCCGACACGACTATACCGCTATTAGGGGACTGACGCTTGCCGCCCCCCTAGGCCCGATATGCGATAGTCTTGGACGAACGGACCGGACTGTATGGAGATTGTCACATCAGACTCAGTAGGAGTTCGGATGGGTTTCCTCATCGGCCTTCTTATCGACAACTACCTGGGGACCGTTACGTACAGCTAGTGCCGCTTGCGGTCTGTGGTTAAACCCACTGCCAGCGTAGTAGTCGAGTCTCTAGAGTCCCACACAGAGAGTTTCCTACTCCAGGGGAAACGATATAGAGGTCGCATGGTTTTGCGACAAAGGGTTCGGACGCATACGTGCGTTTACGCACGTACGACTTTCGGACAGTTTTTACCAGTCGGCTTTGGTTTAAGCCAGTTACTGGTATCCGGTTATTGGATTTTTACAGTCTAAAGTTTTTCCGTATTTTTGCGGATAGGAGGGGCGTTCTCGTAATTGTACGAGAAGCTTCTAGAAGATGTGACTAAGGAGGTTAAGGTGACATAAGCTTTGGATAAGATTAGTGATGTCATGAGGGTGATTCATCATGATCATTAATGCACCATAAATGCTTAATGACTCATGTTAATGAATCACCTCTTTTCATTTATGAAGCATGCTTATTCATTTCTTTTATTCATTATTCTAAAATAAGAATGCTTCATAATATATTATGATACACTCTCTCTCATCTCATTATCTCATCTCATATTCTCTCTCCTCAAGCTCTCATCTTCAAGAGACTAATCCTTAATCCTCATGTGTTGAGATCAAAGGTTTAGTTAGACTTAAACATCCATTACCTTCACTCTATATCATCCTTTCTTCTTTGATTAGCAATCAAAGTAGATTAGTTGCCTCAAGTTAGAGGTGTAGCTTGGAGTTTTGCTCTCGGGTGGATCGTCTACTACCTAGAGAAGGCCGAGGAGAACAAGGAGATCGTAAAGACGAAGGACTAGTTTCATTTGGTATAATCCCTAAACACAATAGTTAAGAAACTCTTTGTGTACGGTTATTTATAGTTTAGCTTCGATTTAAGCGGTTAGTCGATGTTCGTTCTTTAAACTTGATCGATTTTGAAATTTCCGCCTCCCCACAAGTACTGGGGTGTACTACATCGATTTACAGCATCGTGGTATTCATTTGGAATATCCTGCACCTCATTCTATGGGGAAAGAGCCGAGATCCCTTCACCGGGAGTGACCTCTTTAGCAAAGGTTTTCGTCACTATATTTTTATAAAAGGCTATGCAGTTCCTTCAACGATATCAAGTTCTTTACGTTAAAGGTTTTTCGCCAAAAACCAGCCGTAGCCCTCCGTCATTTCCTATAGGTATTATTTAGTATTCGTGCTGCGTTTGTTGACCTAGTCAAGACGTAGTGTTCGGTAGCTAAGTGGTACTTGTTTGTTGCATAAGTGGGATTGGTTAAGACAGTCGTGCGGCCTTGTTGACCTAGTCAAGGGCACGTACGGGTGGGTTTAATGCAATCCAGAATAATGACGGGTTGAACTTGACTGGCGGTTTATGGTTTGTTGACCTAGTCAAGGTCATAAACCGCTTGGGGTAAAAATCACATCGGGATTTTCAAAAGAACTGAAACTTGCCAGACATGCGCATACCTTCTGGAGTGTGGTGACGTGAGTGGATTCTGTCACGTTATCATACGATGATAGTTGGATCCCGATTCCCACTGATGAGTTGGTTTACTCCTCGGGTGACCCCGACTAATTCTTCTTTCAGGTTTGGGGAAGAATTTGAGGTTACAGTGGGAGGTTTCCAGATTAGATAAAGAGATAACCATTCTGATCTAGGTTAGAGTGCACGCTGAGTGTTTCTTTTCTCTCTCTCTTTGGCAGCGACCATTGACCCGACCCTGGACTATGACTCAGTGACCAAGTTGACCGAACCTTCTTAACACTGGCTTTTGGATTGTCAGAGTTGCAAACCTCATTGCCACTCCTACTTTTACTCTTTTCTCCAGGACACCCCGTATTACTACGAACGTCCACTTCCATTGGATAAAACCATCGTATGGATATATACGAACTCGAAGGAATTCGAGGATGGTTTCCGGTTCTGGAGAAAACGAATAGGACTATTCAGTTGTCTTTTCCTTTCACCTTCTCTTAGGTCGTGAGTACTCCTTGGTTTAGGAGATAGTACACCTATTACGCAAATTGGATAGTCTTCTTCCAAACCTTAGGCTGGTGCCGAACGGTGGGGAATGAAGAAAACCAATTAGCATAACGATGGTGTACAGAAGGTATTAAGTTAAGACAAAGAAAGGGATTAGTAAGAGGGCAAAGTAAATTGCGACTGCTATTCACGACCAAACCGAGTATTTCTTCGCCAATCCTAAATCACCTTTGTATTTCTCCAGGACACTCTGTATCACTACGAAGATCCACAGTTTATTGGATACTCCATCGTATGGTTATATATACGAACTCGAAAGGAACTTGTTCCAGTTTGGGGATGGATTCTGGTCCAGGAGAAATAGGAATAAGGTTTATTCGGTTGTCTTTTATCTTCACCTTCTCTCGCTTTGCGAGTGCTCCTAGGATTAGGACAGTACACCTTTTATGCTTATTGGATAGTCTTCTTCCAAACCATAGGCTGGTGCCGAACGGTAGGGAAAGAAGAAAACCATTTAGCCTAAAGGGGTGTGCAGACGGTAATGACTAAAGACATATAAAGGGATTTGGACAGATGGCAAAGAGATATATGGTTACAGTTGTGAATCTGGATAATGGTAGAGGCATTACTAGGAATACCAGGATCCCCCATCGAAACATTTCAATGTTTCAGTTCAACTGTGTACTGTTAAAAGAAAACTGATTTCCCGATTAGACACTTGCTCCAGGGTATGTATTTACCAGGTTGGATTCTCACATCTGTATGGTTTTACAGATGATGAATGGGAGTAAGTTATTGGGAATTAGGTGACCATCCTCATTATATCGGGATTCGTTGTAATTGGTGATATTTGAGGAAGCCACCTGGGTTGTTTGCCGGTCGGCAAATATTTGGTTTTGAATATCCGTTGTTATGCGCAAATTTCAAATTGATATATCTGTACGTCTATTTTTATAGAGTGAGAGATACCTTTTTGAAATTATGTCTATGACATTTACCTATATCAGTGGATGGTTAGGTAAGGAGCATTGAACAGCGGTGTAATTCTTCTTAACCATAAGTACAGTTTTCAACCTACGACACATAGTGAATGAGTTATCAGATTCAAGGGACTCGTACAGAGTATTGTACGTTGTCCAGCGTCCATCAGGACAGAGGGGTTGGTCCTCGTACTATATTCGGTTTACTTATGACTTCTCTAGTTTTTAGACAGCTGTTTCGTGGAAACACAGGGTCTGAATTTTGAGAAGTTATAGGTATTTGAATAAAGTAGAGAACCAAGTATTGCAAGTATCGGTATTCTTCAAGGTGATCGAAGATGTAGATACTTGTGTGTGGTATTCAGTTGATAGTAATGATAAAGAGAAATTACTTCTCTTTCAGGTTACTCATAATTGGAAGCATTCCTAAGTTGAGTAACGCTGATCGGCCACCTTCCATTTAGTTGACATACACTGGAGACAGCTGCATGATTTGAATCTGGTTCAATTAAATCAGTGCCTCTGGTTCTATATTGGATATAGAACAGTTCATATCTTAACGATGTTAAGGTACGGGGAGTTGTCCGGCTTATGATTAAAACCAGACACTGGACAACTCAAGGCACGTTTCCGTAATGGCTGTTTGTGGGTTGACCCAGGCTATGACGAGGGTTGACTTTCTACCATCTGGGAGATCAATAATAATATTGTTCTTGACTCGCCACATTTTTAATAGAAATGGATTTTTCAGAAAACAGAAGTGGGAGTATGGTAGAACTGGAAGCGATTCCAGAACCGCAAACGATTACTGAAGATTTCATAAGAACCTAAAGATTCAATCTGGTTTGACATTCCATTGGCCACTCCGCAGATACGGTGGGTAACTTCAGGCACCCGAGAGGTACTCCGGTAGCCTCAAGGACGGTGATAAGGAAGTTCTTGTTTACCCACACTTGCCATTGCCGTTGTTCCAGACTGTGAGACCCGGCGAGAGGATGAGTATAGCGTCGTTCTGAACTCGCTTCAGAAGTGTACGTCTATATGACTCTACCAGAGGGTTGTCGTAGTCAGTGGGTGCAGCGGAAGCATTGGTGGACTGGAAGCTTATGTCTATTTATAGACTAAAGCAAATATAGCGGAGATAGATCATCTATTTCTGACGTGACAGTCATGGGTTTGACTTCATCAGAATAGGAGATGGATCTGTTGAGAAGGTAGTAGGGTGTGATGTCATGGTATTTGGATGACATATACAGAGTAGGAAAAGAAACTCCTGTACTACGATCGGTTATACTTTGGTCGTCACACAGTGGTTTCTCCACACAGGACTTGCATATTATATCAGACATTCTAGTTACTAGATCTATGGTTTTAGATCTAGATTTGGGTGGTTTCCTAATCTGGGTACCTTGACAGCATTCTATGAGCATTTAGAATGGATGACTCCTGGCACGGTAGTACACCTGCAGGTAATGGAGTCACCCTCTCTAGAGGTGTCTTACAGACTAAAGGAGAGAGGGATACGCATGATTGACAGATCATTTGCTTACGCAATTGAGTCAATCATGAGATGTCAAGTACCACACCTGATGTTGTTCTTGCAGTAGATGCAATAAATTGATATTAATCCAATCCTGGAGAAACAATCGGAAGCAGTTTTAGGACATAAGTGCGTGTTCTAGGGATGTGATAACGACAGCCTCTTTTAGGAGACGGTTATCATTCCAGGCTTCCAAGGTGACATGGATGGCAGAGTGGCTGTCAGAGTTATAGTTTCTCCTTCTGACGAGGGGCAGTATTTTGGACAGGTGGTCCAAGGCAATACTGAGGGAGGCATGGCGCTGGGTACTGATTAAGTTCAGTTATCGATACAGTCTAAGAAGTTTCGATTTGGAGTTCATTTATGAGCTAGGTCCCATCAGATATCCAGAAATACTCTAAGACAGGTATTGCTCATTTCGGGAGATGGCTTTCTCTGCGAACTTGAGATATAGAGAGACATAGAAAGAAACATCACAGCGGATCCACACACTAAGGCTATTCCTCAAACGCAATAGTTTCGCAAACGAGCTTTGTGAGACTGGCCAGTAGAGGAGTTGGGTGTTCGGTATCACACGGGCTGTGAGTATGCGACATCGCAATAATTAGCCTTGAGTGCAAGTGGGAGATTGTTGGAGATAGTGCCCTCAGAGTCAATTATTGGATCACAGGCACGTGATTGCAATGATTGAGGGAGGACCTATCCCGGTAGGACAGTCTTACTCGAGATGATAGTTTGCTATCTGGTTTATCTTTATCATCGTGTACTGCTTTAGGTGACCTTATAGGTCGCTATTACACGCTGATAGAGCCCCTAGGATTCTTGCTTAACTGCCAGCGGTATGATGGCGATCATATACGTGAGAGCTGGTGGTCTATAAGCACATCCTTAAAAGGTCCCTAGACGTGAGAGTTTCGAGACAGGGCATCGATTCTCCAGAGTAGACTAGTGTATACAGTCGAGACACCGACGAGGGGCGGTGGCCGGTCTCACAAGCCACTGGTGTCAGTTGGTTCACCTAAGATGTATACAGGTGCTCATTGGGTTATGAGTACACCGGACAGGACTCGCCGGGAACATGCTAGTTGGTCTTATACCTGACGTCAGATAGCAGTTCCCTGGTGACATATGTACAGGTTAGTTCATCGACCTGGGGATCGTCATTTGTCTCGTGTGAGTTCCCACTGTACTTTGATTACTACCCTACCACGGCTCAAAGGAGTCGTGCAAACAGGTTTTAGTTGGGTACAGTCCCGAGCCACATGGAGGCAGTGAGCGGATCTGCAGGGGTTCGTCTCTCCCGGTGTTGGGGGTGAGGTCGCGCTGTGTCTAGGAGAGCCATTACACAAAGCCCTCGGCCGAGGCAGGAGATTTACTGGTAGGTATTCCAGTAGTATCTCAGGGTGTTCTGGGCTACACTCCGACACGACTTGTACCGCTTTTGGGGGTCTGACTTTTACCAACCCCCTAGGCCCGACATGCGATACTCATAGACGAACGGACCGGACTGTACGGATATTGTCACTGACAGGCTCAGTAGGGTGTCAGGATGAGTTCGCTCATTGACGTCCGTTTTGGTCAATAGCTGGTGGCCCGTCACGTATCGGCTTATACCTCTGACGTGCTAGTGGTTAAATCCACAGCCATAGTATTGACGAGTCTTTAGAGTCCACCACACTTACAGTTACTCAAGCTTTCGGGCGAAACGCTGTAGAGGCCGTATGGAGATATGGCAGGGTCCGATCGGATACGTGCGGTATTGCACGGATCAGGATCGGACGGTTTGTACTAGTAGCCATATGGATATATGGCAGGGTTCGATCAGATACGTGCGGTATTGCACGGATCAGGATCGAACGGATATTACTAGCCGGCTTTGGTTTAAGCCGGATCCTAGTTCAGTACAGTGTAGATCTTGTCTCATTGCATTTGTATCCGGTCGGAATACAGATGCGGGTGTGTATGCACAGTGTCGGGGTTTTCCTGTAATTTATTACGGGACCAATTTTCTGGAGTTGCCAGTTTGCATTCCGTTCCGGCCGGTTTTCCTTTGTTCTTTCCCGGCCGGACCTTTTGATGGAGGGTGTTATTTGCAAGTTTGCAAATAACACTTTGTGGAGGGGTTTCATGCAAATGGTTTGATTATGAAAGCATCTTTTTATTCCTTTCTTTTCTATCATCATTTCTTGCATAAAGGTGATTAGGATTGATTTGTGTTTGGATGTGAGGTTTGCTTTTGATATGGTCACCTCTTGCTTTTCCGACTCTCACCTCCCTCTTGTATTTGTTTGCTATCCCTCCACCATTCTCACTTGGACAAGGCCGGCCACTCTTTGGAGAAAGGAGAGAAAAATGAGAGAGTTCTCAATTTGTGAGGGTGTGGGGAAAAATTATCATTCATATCATTTTTCCATTGCCACAAAAATCCTTAAGTCCATATCTTGTTGATTCCTCCATCAAGGCAACTTCACAAACCCCATGAGGCAAAGTGATTCTACACTACTTCTACAGCAAATCTTGGGCGCGTCGGCCAGCCAACTTCACGCCCGTGTTGCCTCGGTATTGAGGTGGGAGCCCGTAAAAGATGCAGACGATGTGGTGCCCTTCCGGCAAGGATGCGACGACCGGAGTTTCCGCGAGAGATCGGGACGACGACGAGAAGACCGGAGGACTCGGATCACTCGGTATATCTCTCCCCCTTTCTCTTGTTTGCTAGTATCGGTTAATGGTTATGATCCGGGTATATTGTCCGCGGTAGCGCCAGTTTGAAAGTTAAGAAAAATTTTGATTCCGCATTTTGGCCTCGGACAGACGGCCGGGGCGCTGCCGTGGTGCAACAATTTTGGTGTAATCTGGGGTCTAACTAGGTTTACATGGTCTTAATAACACCTAATTAGGCTAGGTTAACCAATATTTTCATCACTAAACCACAAGTCCACACAAATCACCATTTCACGCACAAAATCTCACTTTTTACACAAACCGAAGCTAAACTACGCATACGTTAAACAAACAAGAAGTTGGGCTCAGATTCTATACCTTGCAAGACCCTAGGTGTAAGGAGAAAGGAGGTGGAGAAGATGGGAGTGCTGCTGCAGCTGCTGGAGGCTGCTGTTGGTGTTGCTGCTGCTGCTGCTGCCTGCTGCTGCTGTTATTGCTTGCTTTTGCTGCTGCTGATGCTGCCTCTACAGCTGCTGCCTCTCTCTCTCTCTCTCTCAGCTGAGTGTGTGTGTGTGTGAGAGTGGTGAGGAAAAATGAGGAAAGAAATGAGGCCCCAAGTCAAAACCCCCCTCTCTTTTTCCTTCTCTCTTCATTTAATGAGCATGGCTCAAGCCCTTTTGCCCATACTCCTTCTCTCTCATCAAGTCAACACAAGAAAAGAATTTCAAATAAACAAATCAACACACAAATAAATAAAACCCAATTAAATCCCAAAACACTTAATACAAATAGGTTAACCCTTCATGCTAGCTAATCATGGTTTAACCCCAAATCTAAACCATAGTTAACATGCACAAGTGTGTGTGTGCCTAGAAAAATCCTAATAAAATATTCATTAACTAGAATAAATCATCAAAAAATTAATTTGGTAAACTTTTTACCAAAACTATCTAGTAAACTATAATTAACCCCTAAACACGACCTAAGGTGTTACAATCTTCCCCCCTTAAAGAAAATTCGTCCCTGAATTTTAAAATACAAAGCTACACATACCTTCAGAGGGATGAGGGAACATCTGCCGCACCTCGCCCTCAGCCTCCCAGGCGACCTCTTCACTGTTTGGGATGCACCAAAATACCTTCTCTGATGGCAAGACCTTCGATCGAAGTTTCTTCACCCGCCGGCCCAAAATTACGGCTGGCTGTTGGGTGAACGAAGGATCACACTCGAACTTAATTGGTCTGGCGCTGAATCCAATGAGAAAGGTCATGAATGTAATTGCAAAGAATCGACATAGGAAATACGGGGTGAATATTCAATAATCTGGGTAGAAGTGCCCAACTTAAGGCAACGAACCAACTCGCCTTAGGAATCCTAAAAAGACTTACTATCCTGGAAAACTTCCCAAAACTCAACATGTCATTTATCAGAAATTTCCGTGGGAATACATGATCTGCCATTGTGAACTCGAATCTGCGACCCTCTTGGTCAGCATCTGATCTCTATCCGCAATAGACCATTCTCATCCTGACCCAAAACAACCGGGTCATTTCCGAAAATTCTAAACTAGCTGAGGTTCAATAATCCTATAAGACGGAGTTAGGAAAACAAACTGGTGATCGACACGACCTAATCCTCTAAACCTAAAGGTTACCAATTGGAGTGTCTCCTGATAACTGCTATCAAAGGAGAACCCTATCGATGGCAAACAACGATCCCCAACCGCCGACAACAATTCCTACACACGCACAACTTTACAAGAATAACTGAGTATCACCGGATGACAAGCATCCGAATGGAGTCACATCCTGACAACTCCTGGGTGGACACCATAACGAATTTCGGGGAGATCTGCTCTCGTTCCCTCTTCGGAACGGTTAAAGGTTGCAACTTTCCAGCCGGTCTCAGTTGCCCAACACAAGCACACAACAAGACAGACACCTTGAAATGAATCCCGAGACTTCTTTTTCTATCCCTGCCCACCCGTAACTACCTTACAAGTTACGTTAACAGTTGGTGGGTCTTGAATGAGTACAGAGAGTTGACCGGTGTGCCTGCCCTAGGATTCCTCGTCTCTCCCCTATAATACTAGGTACACAAGTGTCTCTCTAGCCTAGCACACCCTTGCCACAAGTCAAGGATTCCAAAACATTACCCAGCCTAGTAGGCTCCAATATCCCTGACGAACGAGCGTCGGCGGGCAGTGTCTCACGAAAGCGATTTAAGAAAAAGTGGTCGGGCACGGACATGAGCAAGCTGTCTCCTTAGAAGAGACAAAATTATGCCGTACTCAACGATCGCACAAGAACTGTGAATCTGCGGAGGATTATCACAACAATCAAATTCCGCCGCAGGAAGAGGTACCTTTAACTCTGGTGGTCCGTGAAAATCTGACACGACTCTCAAACAAGTGGTGTCTCTAATCTCCAACGCAAAACCATCGCGGCCATCTCCAGATCAGGAGTGGGATATCCTTCTCGTACTTCCTCCAAATGTAAGGAAGCAAAAGCGATAACTCCATTGTGTCACCTCAGTACACATTCGAGTCCTACTCACGAAACATCACAGTTAAACCACAAAGTTGCCCGAACCAAAAGCAAAGAAGGAGCTGATGCAGTTGTTAACCGAGTCTTCAACTGCGGAAACTCCGTACACAAGCCTCAGTCTACAGAAAAGAAACCTCTATTCCAGTCAATCAAGTCAACGGGGCAGCATTACACTAGCAATCCTGCATGAGACGGCGGTAAAACCTGCTAAGCCAAAAATCCGCAGACCTCCGTCCTGCTCACAAATTGGGCCTAAGCTGTACGGCCACGATCTTCCTCGAAACCATACCAAATCGTCTCCGTAACAACAAAACCTGGGAGTCAACACAACAAGCTTGAAGGGAACACTCCGAGAATCTAGAAAACCGCTGGGGCTCTCCCAGTATCCGTATAACAGATCCTCAAGTGCTACCCTAACCCTCAAGGCACACTTAAAGAGACTAGGATGTCGTAAATAGCACAACAATAACTGGTCGAGGAATGGCCCGAAGAAAACCAGTTCATCACACCTACGAATACTGCTAGAGCATTGATGAGTCCAGTGACACACCCAAAACACACAAGCCCGTAGCACGCACAAGGCAGTCTTCGGAATGTCATTACTCCGGACCCGCAACAATGATGACCTGATCCCTAACCAACTTAGACAAAGTCTCGCACTCTGGTGCTGATCGAAGAAATCGTCAATGCGAGGTACAGGATACTTATCCGCACCGTAAGCCGATTCAAGTGACGATCCATCAATACACAACCTCAATCTGTCGTTTTTCTCCTTGATGAACAGAAATAGGAGCTTCCTAAATGCGAAACACTCGGACGCACAACTCCCTCAACCACTCTGCAGCAGATCCTTAGCTCCTTAAGCTTTGCTGGCTCATCTTGGAATGACGTCGGAAAAATTCCCGCACGAAAGAAAACCGGTCCAACAAACCAACTGTGGATACAGCATCACGAAAAATGCCAAGAATCCACGACATCTCCTCAGAGCCGACTAGCAAATAAGGCTGAATCAAGCGGTAAGAGGCGGCGCCACTATCCATCTGCACAACAAGATCTGACTTGCCCGGGAAAGCAAAACCTAACTGTTTCCTCACGGTAGCCCACAACGCCTAACACGTAGCTAACTAGTCCCTGCCCAGGAGATCGCCAAATCCAACATCTCTAGGAGGATCAAAATAGCAGGTAAATCTCTATCTCCTATCCGATCGGCACAAGACCGAAGTACGTGTTGCACAACAAAAGGATTGCTGACGGAAGTTAACACAACAAACGGCTAATCTACCCAGCACGACTTTCGTCCTAAATTCGGCACGAAGTGTGTAAATATACGAGTGCAACAAAAGGACATACTGAAAGAGTACCTGTAGGCTCCGCATTGGACGCCCGCGCGTCTCGATGAGTCGAAGCGAAAACGTGTGCCTGTCCTTCATCTGCGACTGATCGAACCCCTCCTCTACTAGCCTGACCCCTCTGTGCAAACCCTCCGCATCCACAACGTCTCAGAACACGACCCTGACGTGCTGTGAAGGAACACTGCCTGATGAGGTGTTAAAGGCTTCCGCATCGTAAACACCTACGCACTGAATGCTGTCCTGCCTGGGGATGGAAGCCAAACGACTGTCCTCGTCCTAAGCCTCTGCTCTGGGTTGGTACACCAGTACGATTCCACAACTGTTCCGGAATTCTCACGGTCTCTGGAAGACGTGTCTCGTAAACGGGGGCTGCCTCCACCGGTGCTATGTAGGGGACGGAATACTGCATGATGATCGTAAGAAACAACTGGGTAACAGGGGTGGCAACCATCTGTCGCTGCGCTCGAACGACCTCTACCAATGAGCTCATCGTCTGTTGCAAGCTCTGCATCTCTGCTACTAGTCTAGTGATCTGACCTGTCGTAGGAGAAATAATCTGTCCTGGTACAACATGGGTACTACTCGGATCAGTCCTCGTCTAAGATAAACCAACTCGAACCTCGGCTCTCCCGGCCTCTCTCTGCTCCCTCGTAGTCCTTGGCGGCATAATGGCTGGAAAGAAGGTAGGATTCGATGAGGATACGAAAATCGAATCACAAGGATATATATACGATCATAAAGGAAATTCAATCAATAAATCCTAAGGTCGCTTAGGCGAAGTACCGTGTCGTGGGTATGCCGCGGAATATACGCACGCTACGCTACTCTGCTGCAGCTACCTACTCCATCATACCAGGGTCATCCTACACTCCGAAGGTAAAACCTACGCTCCGATACCAACTTTGTCACGACCCAAAGTTTGGCCCGTGACCGGCACTTAACCACGTAACGTCTACAGGCGTAACACGACTAAGTAAGCCGAAAACCTAGAAATCAAACCAGTAATAGTATAGAGTGATTTATGCAATTAATAGAACCAATTACTAAGATAACAATATACGACGCCGTAGCGAAGAAAATGAGCAACAAGTGGGAAACATCACAGATAGAATAAACTGCATAAGTAAAGTCGGCTCACAACGAGCTCGACGCCAGAATACAAAATAATATACATCGTCCTCACAACTGGTCGTTAAGTCAATACATAACTGGTAGATGGAGAGTACTAGATACAACAATGTACATAACTGAAAGATAACCAGATACCGCACAAAACCGACCTATCAGCAAAAGAGTTAGTACACCAACTGTAGGGGCATCTGTGTCAAAAGATGCAAGAGCGCAGCCTGCCGCGACTTCTCCGAAGGGCAACCTGCAAACACTGTGGCACAACGGGGGTGAGTTGCCAACTCGTGAATAGAAGATAACATATAAAGGTAATCGCGAGTATGCACGTGCTACGATACTCTAACCTCTATCAACCGATAACATCTATATGATGAAATGGATACTCAAACATGCAACAAGTGCGATCTAATAACATCTCCATGTGATGAGCAAGAAATGTGATGATCAGGTATAACAATGCAATCTAACCACCCTATATAAAATGGATAGGGTATGCAATGATCAGGTATAGCAATGCAATCTAACAACCCTATATAGAATGAACAGGGTATGCAATGATCAGGTATAGCAATGCAATCTAACAACCCTATATAGAATGAACAAGGTATGCAATGATCAGGTATAGCAATGCAATCTAACAACCCTATATAGAATGAACAGGGTATGCAATGATCAGGTATAGCAATGCAATCTAACAACCCTATATAGAATGAACAGGGTATGCAATGATCAGGTATAGCAATGTGTACTATATCAGGTATAATAGGTACAGGATGAGATATCAATTACTACATACTGAGAATAGGAAATATAACATCTACACGGAATGTCATCGTGGAAAGTATAATCGGTACTCATCAATGTACCCAAATCCCAATACTACTCAGGCGTCGTCATCCTCCTCGATCCTCCAATCCTGTAAATCTCATATAACCGTGAGTGCCCAACATCGGCACCCAAAATATCAAGAAATACTCGTGCCAAGCATCGACACGCAAATCCTCCTGTATAGGGCATCCATCAGTCCGGATCAGCCCAGGGGCTCTATCTGCGGTATCGGCCCTCGGCCCCGGCAGTACGAGTCATCCCGTATTCATCCATAGCCTCTGGTCGGTATCCTCCGGATAACCGCCAGGTCCATGTTGGAGATAGTGCCCTCATAGTCAATTATTGGATCGCAGGTACGTGATTGCAATGATTGCGGAGGACCTATACCGGTAGGACAGTCTTACTCGAGATGATAGTATGCTATCTGGTTTGCCTTTATCAGTCGTGTACATGTTCAGGTGACTGATTGCATGTTACACTTTGATAGAGCCCTTAGGATCTTGCTTTACTACCAACTGTATGATAGCGATCATATACGTGAGAGTTGGGTAGTTTATATGCATATGCTTAATTGTGGTCCCTAGTCGTGGGAGTTTCGAGACAGGGCATCGATACTCCGGAGTAGACTAGTGTATACAGTCGAGACCCCGACGAGGGGCGGTGGCCGGTCTCACAAGCCACTGGTGTCAATTGGATCACCTAAGATGTATACAGGTGCTCATTGGGTTATGAGTACACCGGACAGGACTCGCCGGGAATCTGCTAGTTAGTACTATACCTATCGTCAGATAGCAGTTCCCTGTGACATGTGTACAGGTTAGTTCATCGACCTGAGGTCGTCATTTGTCTCTTGTGAGTTCCCACTGTGCTTTGATTTCTACCCTACCACGGCTCAAAGGAGGCGTGCAAACAGGTAGCTTTTGGGTACAGTCCCGAGCCATATGGAGGCACGTGAGCGGATCGGCAGGGGATTCGTCTCTCCCGGTATTGGGGGCGAGGTCGTGCTGTGTCTAGGAGAGCCATTACACAAAGTCCATGGCCATGGTAGGAGATTTACTGGTAGGTACTCCTGTAGTATCTCAGGGTGTTATTGGGCTACACTCCGACACGACTTATACTGCTATTGGGGGTCTGGCGTTTCTAGCCCCCTAGGCGGATATACGATACTCATTGACGAATGGACCGGACTGTATATACATTGTCACTGTTAGGCTCAGTAGGGTTTCCGGATGAGTTCGCTCATCGGCCTCCCTTGAGTTCGCTCATCGGCCTCCCTTGAGGTCAGTCCATGGGCAGCCGTTACGCATAGCTAGTGCCACTGACGGTTTGTGGTTAAACCTACTGCCAGGGTACTGACGAGTCATTAGAGTCCCCCACAGACAGTTTCCCAAGTTCGGGCGAAACGTTGTAGAGGCCGTATGGTTTTATGGCAGGGTTCGGAAAATGCACGTGCGTTTACGCACGTGTTATTTTTCGGGCTGATAATACTGGTCGGCTTTGGTTTAAGCCGGATCCGAGTATTATATTGAGTAGGTATAATATCTTTGTCTCAGTTGCATTTGTATTCGGTCGTAATACAAATGCGGGTAAATTTATACAGTTACGGGGTTATCCTGAAAGTCGTTTCAGGATCACTTTTGGAAGTTGCCAGTTTCCAGTTTTCTATCAGCCGTCTTTTAACATTCGGTTAAAGACGGATTTATCTTTTCTTGGATGAGAGTGTGTCATGCTTCTAGAAGGTTCTAGAAGGTGATGACTTGGTTGTTTGGTGTTGTGTTTTCATTGGTTGCATTAATGAATGGATGACTAGGTTTAGTGAGTCATTCATTTCATTAATGAGTTTTGTTTACTTAAAGATATTTGTTCTTGATCTTTTCTTCAAGATAAGCTTCATCCTCTTATGGTTACCTCCCCCTCCTCCTACACTCACCTCCCTCCACCTATATATGGCCGGCCCCTCCTCTCTCTCTCAGTTGCTTGAGTTTTCACTTGCAAAAGATTATGATAGTATTTGGGGTGCATGGAATTTCACAGCTCATTTCATTCCATCACCCGATTCGAGTGGCAACTTCATTAACCGATCGTCCACGGCTTTGGACGAAGAGAGACAAAGTCATCTACTCATTCTCTACATCATTCTTGGTCGTCTCTTTTAGCAAACTTGACGACCGAGTTGCTGTCACGACCCGAAAGTACGGAACGTGACCGGCACTTAGATTACAAAACGTCTAGAGGCGCAACGTAACCTAAGTAAGCCGAAGCCCAGAAATCTAAACCATAAAAGAAGAAGAAGAAGAAGAAAACATGTAGAATACAAGTTTAAAAGCAACATCAAATTTTCCAAAAAATTTCGGCAGAGTCTCCTCTGTAAAAACTGGCCCCCAAAGGGGCTACAACAGGTATAATATGCATAAACAATAAAAAGAATCCCCAAACGGGAGCTAGCTCAACGCCAACAGGCGGAAACAACCACAACAAGCACAATAATATACAACGCCAGAAGGCGAGACTCAAACTCAAAAGAAAACAAAACCACCAGATCAGAATAATACAGGCGCGACTCTAAGGTCGAAGTAAAAGACTGGTCCAATAACTTATCAAGTAATACAAATATGGTTGATGGAGCTTACTAGATACAAATGAATGAATAAAAGTACAATGGTGGTTAGGATACAAGTGAACCAACCTACCGTGCAAATCACCCTGAAGAAAAGATGTGCCAACAAGCTGCCACGGGAAACCTGTACATCGAGCCTGTAAAGAATTTGGCACAACGGGGGTGAGTTGCCAACTCGTGAATAGAAGACATCTACGAAAAGAAATCGAATCCACGACGCTATCCTAGGTCATAATAATACACTACTATATCCCAAACATCTAGTAATAGCAGGGTAATACTACGTGTAAGTGCAAATACTCCGTGTCGTGTCAGTGCCTCATATAGTACTAAGTCATATGAAATGAAATGCATGCACCATGAATGTAAAGTCACAAATCCTGAAATCCAGATATATATGTATGAGAACCTTTAGCCGTTATCATAGTAAAGTGTGTATAACCATCTGAAATCTCAACAATGAAATCCATGGAAATCCGTGTCAAGCATCGACACAACACATGTAACCTCAAGTATCAATATGTCGGGCTCCGTCAGTCCGGATCGGCCCATATCATCAAATCCCACGACAACGGTCGGTATCCTCCGGATATCCGCCGCGCCAGACATCACCGGTAGGTAGCCTTCCCCTGCCAGGCTCATCGTCTACAACTCGATCTTCTTGCCCCGGGGTACCATACCGGGCCCACCATGTACCCGAGACGGTTCATCCACTCCTCGAATCGGGTCTTGAAATCCATCAGAAAACATGAAATACTCATGGTGGACGACACATACATCACGAGAAAACCGCATCTTATTTTAAAAAGAGAGGAGGAGAGAGAGAGAAGTTTTTATATATTCTTGCGGTTTTCCCCAAAAATCCAGAAATCTCACAGAAATCCAAATCTCAAAATCATGAGTAAGTATATGATAAGTGTCAGCATATGCTCATAATACTGTGCGATAACATGAAAATATGAATGCATGAATGTCTAAGTAATGATTATCATGTCTATACTAACATCAGAGAGTAATCACAATATTATATCGGTTTAGTTGTTAACTGATTCTATCAATAAAAGATAATATGATCTAAAGTGTACGTGACATAGCAATTACCGATGATGATGTGTGTGAGCCGGCAAATAAGTGTGCGTGGAATATGCGCATCATCGGTAATGGTGCTGGTGTCCTAACAGGTAAGGTTTATACTGTTTATAGCAACATATAAAAGACATGCACCATGATGATTACAGTATGAATGTAAATACAGACGTGCATTATCCGCTCCTCTGCGAGATACGAGTACAACTACCACTATGTGAGTCGAACCTAAACCAGTGTCCATCTAACATCCTAAGGAACTAAACCTAATAGACTAGTCAGTAAGAAACTAGAGTTTACCTAAGGTCTGAATCAATATCTCTAATAGTCGGCGATCCCGCCTCAACAGCGTCACGTACGTAGTACGGCTTTCTCGAATCAAGAGTGCGGATCAATCATCAAATCTAAGCCTCGTACGGTAAAATCCATCGTACGGCATCCCAATGTCGGGGTACGGTCAAGTATCTCCTAGGTGTCTCCTCATTCGTATAATGTCATATGTATCATATTGTGATTAAGTCATACTCATATGATATCGGCATCAGGTCACACCAATATAATGTCGAAATCAAGTTATACATATATCATATCGTAATCAGTCACAAGTTACAGTCTGAGTACTATTCTAGCGTCCCATGTACATCAATATCACCACCACTCTTTATAATTTATATATTCAAGTTCATTATCTCATTCCCTAATGATCCTCTAACACTTTATTACGACTGATAGTCAAAAATCACGGCATCAAGCCCAGTTATACTGTTTCCTCATACCTCGGATATCATATCACATCACTGAATCACCTATATGTGTTGTATATATATGTATATACCTATACCTAGTTCTATATATATACACATACACGTACCCCATGTCGATTTTCAGTGTGTGCGCGGGTGTGTTTCTATCTGAAATTTTCGAACCTCTTCTAAGGTACTCATCCTCTGATATAGTTTTCCCTAAATCGGTCTAGTCCAGCCTAGGGTCAATACTAGGGTCCTACTAGGGTCACGTCTGGTTTCCTAATGTCAATAAGTACTATTCCTATTCTACGTTGCGGGGGTGCTAAACGCCATCCACCCGACTTCCCCCGTAGATATGCATCTACTCACCTGGTCCATGTCTGCCGAAGACAGTGTCGCCATCCTCCTCTTCATCGCCTGCAGTCCACGTGAGGGTACCTAGACGCAAACATATAAATAGCATCGTAAACCGAATCACATACAAAAGTCAAACGATACGAAGAACAAGCACAGGTTAAAACCTATGTTCCGTCCACGCAAAAGAACCAAATACCGCTCGATATCGGCATACAAACTCCGATGGATCGAGATAACATCATCAAACAACTTGTAGTTTTAAAACACATTACTTATATTGTAAAACATAATCAAATTCATCGAAACACTAAAATCGATCAAATCGTCCGTTTTCGAAAAACCCGAAAATGCCAATTTACCGTTTTTCATCGAAACTTGACATTTAAATGAAACCAATGGTTATAAAACTCATTAAATAGCGTAACTAGACTATACAAACTATTACTATATTTTTATTACATAAATTTGTATAAATTTGAAATTTCTAGTTTGCACCCTTTAACAATTTTCAACTTTTTTTCAAGCAAAATACCACAATTCCACCACAAAACATGATTTTGCATAACTTAATGACTTAAACCACAATTCATGATGATAATGATATAATGAAACCATAATTATATTTTTAATCTCATTTATATAGGAATTTCTAAAATCTAGTTTACAAAAATAGCAATTTTTTATCACAATTTATCAATTATCCATAGAAACTAGCAATCAATTTAAGTTTTCCATTCCACCAACAAGTTAATACTCTTATTAAGACCAAAATCTAGTATTACCAATATTAATTGAGATTTATTTCACCAATAATTAGGTTTTATAGAAACCTAGTTAGCAAAATTTCCTAATTTAAACAATTTCCAATGAAAATTTTACAATTCAACAATCATGCAAGATTTTCCAATTCCAAAAGTGTTAAACTAACTATTATAACCCTAAATAATTAACAAAAATCCTAACTTGAATTTACAAACCCTAACTTGAATTTTTAAAAAAAACATAGAATTAATTCTTTAAATCTAGTTAAGCTTAAATGAACATCTAAAACAATAAATCAAAAGAAAGAAATTATACCTCCCAAAATATGAAATCCAAACAAGAAATGAGCCTCCAAAATGCATGCTTCCCATCTCCAAAATCCATGTAAAAATGAGTAAGGAATAAAGGGTATGAATTAGATAGGATTTTGTGAAATTTTAATTGAATTTTTGATGTATTTTTGATGATTTTTGAATAAAAATGAGGTGGAAAATGGGGGGGGGGGGGGCAGCCATGGTGATGGGGAGGCCGGCCACAATAAGGGGAAGAGGGAGAAACACATGAGAAATGGTGTAGAAACTTCTCCAAAATATCATCATCTTAATGTCTTTTCATGCTTTATTCATTTTCTTTTAATTCTTTTCTAAAATAACTCAAGAAAGATCTAGAAACAAGGAAAAATTTGCAAATAAATTTTTCATGATACACACTAAATTCTAATGTGCCATGGTTCATTTTTACAAATTAAAACCATTTAAATTTGTAATTTACACTAATTTAGTGTAAAAATAAAGCTTATGTTAATATTTAAAATAATTAATTTAGGAAAAATATTTTATTAAACCAAAAATTTATAAGTGGATAAATAAACACTATTTACTAGTAATTTCATAATTAAAATAGATATTTTTAAATTTATAGTGAAAAACAATCACGGTTTGGTTTTACGAAAAATACATTTTACTTTAACGAAAATCCTAAAATTCACTTAAACACTTTTATTCATTTAATTATTTATTTAATTATTTTTAAAATGTTACAATCTTCCCCCCTTTAGGAAATTCGGTGCCTGAATTTAAATTAACACTCCCCTTCCAAATACTAAACCATTTAACAAAATACTCAAATCGTCGGGGCTCCGAAATCATTAATACATAACGAAAATCAACTCCGTCAAGCATGACGCAATCATCGGAGTTATGGAGATAATGAAATATCATAACCCAATGTGAAAACCATCATAATATACATCAATCTATAACTTATATATAGTTCGCATCCTAGTAAAATCGCCGAATCATCATAATAAAGCAGCATACAAAAACCCTTCTTGAAAATCGCCGTGCAATGCACGTGTCACGGTCTAAGTAGCGGACGTTTAAATTTTTTAAAAATATAGCTATATATATATCTTTTATTTAACATACACGTCCCTCCTGGTTACTAACTCAAATAATAATGATCATGAAAACATACTGCTCAAACTAAAATCAATCCCAATCACATCAATAAAATGTCATGTGCGTCCGGTGCGCACTGAAATCGAAACCAAATGCAGAAACCATGAATACCCACAAAACAAAACTAAGTGCAACAGGTGTGCACCAAAAACATCTGTCAAGTGCAACGGGCGTGCACGACTCACTATCAGGTGCATCTAATCTGCACAAAACCCCGATTTAGTGCATCTGGTGTGCACAAAATCGCATCAAGTGCGCCAAGTATGCGCAAGAATCCTAATCAGGTGCACATGGAGCATGAAAACATACATTGAATATCAAAATCGAAGTCACAGCACAAAAATACATGAAAATTAGGTCGAAACATATGTCAAAATTACGTGTAACCCCTATGCACGAAATCAAATCAAAAATCTCAAAAAAATATATAAAACCAAATCAAGTGTACTGGGTGCGTACTAAACCACATCAATACGACTGATATAAGAAACACAGATAGAATGAAGGTACACACAGGAAATACCAATCGTAGAACAAAGTCCTCAAAATACAAAAATCCAATCAACGAAAATAGGAAATTCAAATCACTAAATCACAATCGTAAATACTATCGTCAATGTGCGCCTCTTTCCTCTGATGTCGACCGCTTCGAACTCGTTCTTTCATAGGTGTGCTGACTGCGCTACCAACGGCAATACTCATGTCTAGAGTATCCCACATAGTCGATCCCTTCACTTGATATCCGGACTACATTAAACTTCTCGATCGATCCATCAAAATCCCATAATTCCCTGAGAGCTCAACACTCAAGTACAGTTTAAAAATATCCGGTACATACCCCAGCATCGATGATCCAGCTGTAGAAGGGCAAACCCAAGCCTCACTAATGGCACCGCGGAACTGCCGTAAACCCTAAGGTTCAAGGGCGTTCTCGTGGTCATTATGTCGAGTTAGGGTTTCATTCTTCTAGAGGGTCCATCGAAATACCTGCATGTTCTTCCGAATACTTTAAACTTAGGAAATGGTTTTCTGATAATCGTTCGAACCCTTTAACTTCATCCGGACGGCATGTGAATACCCTTCGTCCGCACGCTAAGCAATGCTTCAATCCTCAAGAATAACCAATACTCTAATGGTTACTGCATTCGAGCCGCATCTCCCTCTGCCCGTGGTAACAGAAACCACCATCCGACATTGACGAAGATAGATGAAAGGAACGAATGAAATACGGTGCAAACAATGTAAATCCTAGGGCTCCTTAAGCAGAGTAGCGTATCGTAAGTATGCCGCGGACCATACCCACGGTACGTTACTCTACCTAACTCGCCTACTCCATCAACCAAGGGTCACCTAGACTTATACAAGGTTAAACCTAGGGCACTGATACCAACTTTGTCAATACCCGAAAGTACGGAACGTGACCGGCACTTAGATTACAAAACGTCTAGAGGCGCAACGTAACCTAAGTAAGCCGAAGCCCAGAAATCTAAACCATAAAAGAAGAAGAAGAAGAAAACATGTAGAATAAAAGTTTAAAAGCAACATCAAATTTTCCCAAAAATTTCGGCAGAGTCTCCTCTGTAAAAACTGGCCCCCAAACGGGCTACAACAGGTATAATATGCATAAACAATAAAAAGCATCCCCAAACGGGAGCTAGCTCAACGCCAACAGGCGGAAACAACCACAACAAGCACAATAATATACAACGCCAGAAGGCGAGGCTCAAACTCAAAAGAAAACAAAACCACCAGATCAGAATAATACAGGCGCGACTCTAAGGTCGAAGTAAAAGACTGGTCCAATAACTTATCAAGTAATACAAATATGGTTGATGGAGCTTACTAGATACAAATGAATGAATAAAAGTACAATGGTGGTTCGGATACAAGTGAACCAACAGACCGTGACAAAGTTGTTTGATGATGTTATCTCGATCCATCGGAGTTTGTATGCCGATATCGAGCGGTATTTGGTTCTTTTGCGAGGACGGGACATAGGTTTTAACCTGTGCTTGTTCTTCGTATCGTTTGACTTTTTTATATGATTCGGTTTACGATGCTATTTATATGTTTGCGTCTAGGTACCCTCACGTGGACTGCAGGCGATGAAGAGGAGGATGGCGACACTGTCTTCGGCAGACATGGACCAGGTGAGTAGATGCATATCTACGGGGGAAGTCGGGTGGATGGCGTTTAGCACCCCCGCAACGTAGAATAGGAATAGTACTTATTGACATTAGGAAACCAGACGTGACCCTAGTAGGACCCTAGTATTGACCCTAGGCTGGACTAGACCGATTTAGGGAAAACTATATCAGAGGATGAGTACCTTGGAAGAGGTTCGTAAATTTCAGATAGAAACACACCCGCGCACACACTGAAAATCGACATGGGGTACGTGTATGTGTATATATATAGAACTAGGTATAGGTATATACATATATATACAACACATATAGGTGATTCAGTGATGTGATATGATATCTGAGGTATGAGGAAACAGTATAACTGGGCTTGATGCCGTGATTTTTGACTATACAGTCGTAATAAAGTGTTAGAGGATCATTAGGGAATGAGATAATGAACTTGAATATATAAATTATAAAGAGTGGTGGTGATATTGATGTACATGGGACGCTAGAATAGTACTCAGACTGTAACTTGTGACTGATTACGATATGATATATGTATAACTTGATTTCGACATTATATTGGTGTGACCTGATGCCGATATCATATGAGTATGACTTAATCACAATATGATACATATGACATTATACGAATGAGGAGACACCTTGGAGATACTTGACCGTACCCCGACATTGGGATGCCGTACGATGGATTTTACCGTACGAGGCTTAGATTTGATGATTGATCCGCACTCTTGATTCGAGGAAGCCGTACTACGTACGTGACGCTGTTGAGGCGGGATCGCCGACTATTAGAGATATTGATTCAGACCTTAGGTAGACTCTAGTTTCTTACTGACTAGTCTATTAGGTTTAGTTCCTTAGGATGTTAGATGGACACTGGTTTAGGTTCGACTCACATAGTGGTAGTTGTACTCGTATCTCGCAGAGGAGCGGATAATGCACGTCTGTATTTACATTCATACTGTAATCATCATGGTGCATGTCTTTTATATGTTGCTATAAACAGTATAAACCTTACCTGTTAGGACACCAGCACCATTACCGATGATGCGCATATTCCACGCACACTTATTTGCCGGCTCACACACATCATCATCGGTAATTGCTATGTCACGTACACTTTAGATCATATTATCTTTTATTGATAGAATCAGTTAACAACTAAACCGATATAATATTGTGATTACTCTCTGATGTTAGTATAGACATGATAATCATTACTTAGACATTCATGCATTCATATTTTCATGTTATCGCACAGTATTATGAGCATATGCTGACACTTATCATATACTTACTCATGATTTTGAGATTTGGATTTCTGTGAGATTTCTGGATTTTTGGGGAAAACCGCAAGAATATATAAAAACTTTTCTCTCTCTCCTCCTCTCTTTTTAAAATAAGATGCGGTTTTCTCGTGATGTATGTGTCGTCCACCATGAGTATTTCATGTTTTCTGATGGATTTCGAGACCCGATTCGAGGAGTGGATGAACCGTCTCGGGTACATGGTGGGCCCGGTATGGTACCCCGGGGCAAGAAGATCGAGTTGTAGACGATGAGCCTGGCAGGGGAAGGCTACCTACCGGTGATGTCTGGCGCGGCGGATATCCAGAGGATACCGACCGTTGTCGTGGGATTTGATGATATGGGCCGATCCGGACTGACGGAGCCCGACATATTGATACTTGAGGTTACATGTGTTGTGTCGATGCTTGACACGGATTTCCATGGATTTCATTGTTGAGATTTGAGATGGTTATACACACTTTACTATGATAACGGCTAAAGGTTCTCATACATATATATCTGGATTTCAGGATTTGTGACTTTACATTCATGGTGCATGCATTTCATTTCATATGACTTAGTACTATATGAGGCACTGACACGATACGGAGTATTTGCACTTACACGTAGTATTACCCTGCTATTACTAGATGTTTGGGATATAGTAGTGTATTATTATGACCTAGGATAGCGTCGTGCATTCGATTTCTTTTCGTAGATGTCTTCTATTCACGAGTTGGCAACTCACCCCCGTTGTGCCAAATTCTTTACAGGCTCGATGTACAGGTTTCCCGTGGCAGCTTGTTGGCACATCTTTTCTTCAGGGTGATTTGCACGGTAGGTTGGTTCACTTGTATCCGAACCACCATTGTACTTTTATTCATTCATTTGTATCTAGTAAGCTCCATCAACCATATTTGTATTACTTGATAAGTTATTGGACCAGTCTTTTACTTCGACCTTAGAGTCGCGCCTGTATTATTCTGATCTGGTGGTTTTGTTTTCTTTTGAGTTTGAGCCTCGCCTTCTGGCGTTGTATATTATTGTGCTTGTTGTGGTTGTTTCCTCCTGTTGGCGTTGAGCTAGCTCCCGTTTGGGGATTCTTTTTATTGTTTATGCATATTATACCTGTTGTAGCCCGTTTGGGGGCCAGTTTTTACAGAGGAGACTCTGCCGAAATTTTTGGGAAAATTTGATGTTGCTTTTAAACTTGTATTCTACATGTTTTCTTCTTCTTCTTCTTCTTTTATAGTTTAGATTTCTGGGCTTCGGCTTACTTAGGTTACGTTGCGCCTCTAGACGTTTTGTAATCTAAGTGCCGGTCACGTTCCGTACTTTCGGGTCGTGACAAAGTTGGTATCAGAGCGCTAGGTTTAACCTTGTATAAGTCTAGGTGACCCTTGGTTGATGGAGTAGGCGAGTTAGGTAGAGTAACGTACCGTGGGTATGGTCCGCGGCATACTTACGATACGCTACTCTGCTTAAGGAGCCCTAGGATTTACATTGTTTGCACCGTATTTCATTCGTTCCTTTGATCTATCTTCGTCAATGTCGGATGGTGGTTTCTGTTACCACGGGCAGAGGGAGATGCGGCTCGAATGCAGTAACCATTAGAGTATTGGTTATTCTTGAGGATTGAAGCATTGCTTAGCGTGCGGACGAAGGGTATTCACATGCCGTCCGGATGAAGTTAAAGGGTTCGAACGATTATCAGAAAACCATTTTCTAAGTTTAAAGTATTCGGAAGAACATGCAGGTATTTCGATGGACCCTCTAGAAGAATGAAACCCTAACTCGACATAATGACCACGAGAACGCCCTTGAACCTTAGGGTTTACGGCAGTTCCGCGGTGCCATTAGTGAGGCTTGGGTTTGCCCTTCTACAGCTGGATCATCGATGCTGGGGTATGTACCGGATATTTTTAAACTGTACTTGAGTGTTGAGCTCTCGGGGAATTATGGGATTTTGATGGATCGATCGAGAAGTTTAATGTAGTCCGGATATCAAGTGAAGGGATCGACTATGTGGGAGACTCTAGACATGAGTATTGCCGTTGGTAGCGCAGTCAGCACACCTATGAAAGAACGAGTTCGAAGCGGTCGACATCAGAGGAAAGAGGCGCACATTGACGATAGTATTTACGATTGTGATTTAGTGATTTGAATTTCCTATTTTCGTTGATTGGATTTTTGTATTTTGAGGACTTTGTTCTACGATTGGTATTTCCTGTGTGTACCTTCATTCTATCTGTGTTTCTTATATCAGTCGTATTGATGTGGTTTAGTACGCACCCAGTACACTTGATTTGGTTTTATATATTTTTTTGAGATTTTTGATTTGATTTCGTGCATAGGGGTTACACGTAATTTTGACATATGTTTCGACCTAATTTTCATGCATTTTTGTGCTGTGACTTCGATTTTGATATTCAATGTATGTTTTCGTGCTTCATGTGCACCTGATTAGGATTCTTGCGCATACTTGGCGCACTTGATGCGATTTTGTGCACACCAGATGCACTAAATCGGGGTTTTGTGCAGATTAGATGCACCTGATAGTGAGTCGTGCACGCCCGTTGCACTTGACAGATGTTTTTGGTGCACACCTGTTGCACTTAGTTTTGTTTTGTGGGTATTCATGGTTTCTGCATTTGGTTTCGATTTCAGTGCGCACCGGACGCACATGACATTTTATTGATGTGATTGGGATTGATTTTAGTTTGAGCAGTATGTTTTCATGATCATTATTATTTGAGTTAGTAACCAGGCGGGACGTGTATGTTAAATAAAAGATATATATATAGCTATATTTTAAAAAAATTTAAACGTCCGCTACTTAGACCGTGACACGTGCATTGCACGGCGATTTTCAAGAAGGGTTTTTGTATGCTGCTTTATTATGATGATTCGGCGATTTTACTAGGATGCGAACTATATATAAGTTATAGATTGATGTATATTATGATGGTTTTCACATTGGGTTATGATATTTCATTATCGCCATAACTCCGATGATTGCGTCATGCTTGACGGAGTTGATTTTCGTTATGTATTAATGATTTCGGAGCCCCGACGATTTGAGTATTTTGTTAAATGTTTTAGTATTTGAAAGGGGAGTGTTAATTTAAATTCGGGGACCGAATTTCCTAAAGGGGGGAAGATTGTAACATTTTAAAAATAATTAAATAAATAATTAAATGAATAAAAGTGTTTAAGTGAATTTTAGGATTTTCGGTAAAGTAAAATGTATTTTTCGTAAAACCAAACCGTGATTGTTTTTTACTATAAATTTAAAAATATTTTATTAAACCAAAAATTTATAAGTGGATAAATAAACACTATTTACTAGTAATTTCATAATTAAAATAGATATTTTTAAATTTATAGTGAAAAACAATCACGGTTTGGTTTTACGAAAAATACATTTTACTTTACCGAAAATCCTAAAATTCACTTAAACACTTTTATTCATTTAATTATTTATTTAATTATTTTTAAAATGTTACAGTTGCCTCGAGTCAGAGGCGGGAGCCCGTTTAAAGAATCAATGATGTGGTGCCACCTGGACGAGCAGATTGGAGATCGACGAGATCAGAGCAGCCGCAACGGAGCGTGGGATGATGGTTAAAGAACGAAAGACTCGGATCGTTCGGTATAACCTTTCTACACTCTTTACAGTTTGTTAGTTTAGCAATAATGGAAGATCCGGGTTAAAGTATACGATAGCGCCAGTTAAAAAGTTTTTGTTCCGCATATGGCGTCTGTAGACGGCCGGGGCGCTAGCGTAGACTTACAGTGGTATCAGAGCCTAACCATTTTGCTATACTAACTTGTGCTAACGCGTTTAAAAGATCGATCGAACGGATTTTTCGAAAATCGCAATTTCTAGTATTAAAGTTTCTGTTAATTTTCAAACTGGTCAAAATGACATTTGGACCATACCAGAAAATCAAGCAGGGTTTTTGAGGAATACTGTAGAAATTCGAGGAAGTGATTCCACTGTTCCGCCGCGGATCCGCGGCCCTAGCTAGGGTTTTGCCGCGGATCCTCCGCAGGAAAGTGGGATCACTCACTCAATTTTCTACAGTGGATTCTATGTTGGAAATTGGGGTTTTTGGTATATATCTTTTGGGCCCAGGTTTTGTTACTGTTCTCCAGATTTGCGTGGGGCCCACTTTCTGATATTTAGTCGATCGAAATTTAAACATGTTAGTTTACAGTGCTTACATTATATCTCCGACCGGGAATGTCATTTGATCGGTAAACCGCGTCCGATTGCTATAGTTCTTTTAGACGGGTTTGCGAACGTGACATTCGCGTTGATGTTCTGTGTTGTGCTGTGATGTTGCGGATTTGTCGTGGTGGATAGCAGTGTGCAATGGTAGTACAGTTTGAGTTTATTTGTACATTTGATATTGCGGGGGGAGCGTCCAACATGTGGACTGCCGTCACTGCCTGTTGTATAATATTCTTTTGGGGCACGACCAGGTTGCGGTCGATGTACCTGTTGTACTATTTTTCATTACTGTACTAGGTTTTGCCCCGCGACGGAGTGCACGGATAGCCGGGTTCTGAGGGACAACGGGTCCGCATCTCATGGCTTTGAGAGGCAGAGGGGCCCCACTCTAAAATTGGCAGACTATTCGCCGCACTCGTAGGGGGTACAGGTTGACCCAAGGAGGGGTGCTCAATTTACCGGATTCCGTGAAGTGCCGGGTGTTCCATTCACTATGCTGTGGGGGACTGCCTCGCTTCAGGTTTTGGCAGGTAACTTGCCGCACCCGTAGGGGTCTAGGTTTCATTGCACAGGCTATCCACACGACAGGGGAACGTCGAGTTTCAGCAGCGGCTCTGTGAAACTCGGGGATCCCAGATTATCTGTATTGTTCTGTGATGCTTATTACTTTTCTGTAATGTTGCATATTATCACGCCTGGAGCGATTATTGTATATTGGTTTATATACTATTAGATGTTGTATATGTTTTACACCCGCGCTAGTCCAGTCCCCGCTCTGTCGTTAGTTAAGTAACCTAACGGGTGATGACGGGACCCAGTGACGAATGTGGATGGCATATACGTACATTTTATTTTCGTTCTTTTCTGGTGTGATTGATTGATGGGAATGCGTTGATTCTGATCAATGCAAAATTAAACAAACCTGTTTTAGTTGTTGGAACAAATTTAAAAAAAGTGTTATTGCAAAGACGTTTCCTTTTGTTTTGCATAGCGGTATTCAGTGGAATATCATGCACCTCATTCGACGGGACAAGGGCCGATATCCCTTCACCGGGACTGACCCCTTGGGCAGAAGTTTACGTCAGGGTAATAACTTCACTATAGTCGATTACATGTTGCTTTGCATAGCGGTATTCAGTGGAATATCCTGCACCTCATTCCACGAGGAAAGAGCCGAGATCCCTTCACCGGGAGTGACCTCTTTAGCAAAGGTTTTCGTCACTATATTTTAAAAAGCTATCAGGTTCCTTCAACGAGATCAAGTTCATTACGCTAAAGGTTTTTCGCCAAAAACTAGCCGTAGCCCTCCGTCATTTCATATGAATGGTCAGTAGTATTCAAGCTATGTTGGTCTGGCCCTTAGCCAGGACATAGTGATTGGTAGCTGCTGGGGTATTCACATGTTGCATAGATAGATGCGTTGGTTTGGGACAGTCGTACAGCCTTGTTGGCCCTTAGTCAAGGGCGAGTACGGGTGGGTTCAAATTAACAAGATAATGATGGGAAGAACTTGACATGTGACTTATGATGGGCTGGCCCTTAGTCACGATCATAAGAGCATGGGGTAAAAATCATATCGGGAGTTTCTAAAGAAACTGAAACTTGCCAGGCATGCGCATACCTTCTGGAGTGTGATAACGTGAGTGGATTCCGTCACGTTATCATGCGATGAGAGTTGGATCCCGATTCCCACTGATGAGTTGGTTTACTCTTCGGGTGATCCCGATTGATTCTTCTTTCAGGTTTGGAGGAGAATTTGACAGGACAGTGGGAGGTTTCCGGATTAGATAAAGTGATAACCATTCTGATCTAGGTTAGAGTGCACGCAGAGTGTTTCTTTTCTCTCTCTCTTTGGCAGCGACCTTTGACCGACCCTAGACTATGACTCAGTGACCAGGTTGACCGAACCTTCTTAAAATACTGGCTTTTGGATTGTCTATGTTGCATAAGTCATTGCCACTCCTTCTTCTACCCTTTGAATTTCTCAGAACACCCGTATTACTACGGATATCCACTTCCATTGGATAGATCCATCGTATGGTTATATACGAACTCGAAGGGACTTCTTCGAGAATGGATCCAGGTTCAGGAGAAATAGAATTGGTTTATTCAGATTGTCTTTTATTATCACCTTCTCTCAGGTTGCGAGGGCTCCTTGGTTTAGGAGAGTACACCTATTACGCTTATTGGATAGTCTTATTCCAAACCATAGGCAGGTGCCGAAAGGTAGGGAATGAAGAAAACCAATTAGCCTAAGTAGGGTGTGCAGAAGGTAATATGTAAAGACAAAATAAAGGGATTAGAAAGAGGGCAAAGTAAATTGCGACTGTTATCATTCACGACCAAAACCGCGTACTTCACCGCCACTCCTATTTTCACCTTTAAAGGAATAAGGTGTTATTCAGTTGTCTTTTATCATCACCTTCTCTCAAGATACGAGTACTCCTTGGTTTAGGAGGGTACACCTATTATGCTTACTGGATAGTCTTCTTCCAAACCATAGGCTGGTGCCGAACGGTAGGGAAGGAAGAAAACCATTTAGCCTAACGATGGTGTACAGAAGGTAACGACTAAAGACAAATAAAGGGATTTGGAGAGATGGCAATATAATATACGGTTGAAGTCATGAATTGGATTATGGAAGAGGCATTGCTTTGAATACCAAGATACGCCTATGAAACATTTTCATGTTTCAGTGCATTGTTAAAGAAAAACTGTTTTCCCGATTAGACACTTACTCCAAGGGTATGTATTTACCAGGTTTCATTCTCATATCTGTATGATTTTACAGATGATGAGTGGGAGTAAGTTATTGGGAATTAGGTGATTATCCTCATTATATCGGAATTCGTTGTAATTGGTGATATTTGAGGAAATCGCCAGGGTACAGTTTTCAACCTACGACGCACAGGTTTTGAGTTGTTTAACTCAGCGGACTTATACAGAGTATTGTATGTTGTCCAGTGTCCATCAGGACAAAGGGGTAGGTCCTCGTACTATGTTCTGTTTACTTATAACTTCTCTAGTATTTAGACAAGTGTTTCGTAGAAATACAAGGTCTAAGTTTTGAGAAGTTGTGGGTATAAGAATAAAGTAGAGAACCAGGTATCACAAGTATCGGGATTCTTCAAAGAGATCGAAGATGTAGATTCTTGTGATTGGTATTCAGATGATAGTGATGGTTTTGAGAAACGTGTTTCTCTTTCAGGTTACTCATAATTGGATGGATTCCTAAGTTGAGTAATGCTGATTAGCCTCTTTCCATTAAGTTGATATGCACTGGAGACAGATGCATGATTTGAATGTGGTTCCAATTAAATAAGTGCCAAAGTTTCTATATTCGATATAGAATGGTTCGTACCTTAAAAGATGTTAAGGTACGGGGAGTTGTCCAGCTTTTGCTTAAAACCAGACTCTGGATAACTCAGGGCACGTTTCTGTGATGGCTGTTTGTGGGTTGACCCTGGCTATGACGAGGGTTGATATTCTACCATTTGGAAGATCAATAGTGATATTGTTCTTGACTCGCCACAGTTTTAGTAAAATGGATTTTTTTTCAGAAAACAGTAGTAGGAGTATGGTAGAACTGGAAGTGATTCCAGAACCGCGAACGATTACGGAAAATTTAATAGGACCTATATATTCAATCAGGTTTGACATTCCATTAGCCACTCCGCAGATATGGTGGGTAAACTCAGACACCCGAGAGGTACTTCGGTAGCCTCAAGGACGGTGACAGGGAGGTTCTTATCTACCCAGACTTGACACTACCGTTGTTCCAGGCTATGAGACCCGGTAGGAGGGTTGTTGTAGTCAGTGGGAGCAGCGGAAACATAGTGGGCAAGACGCTTATATCTATTTATAGACTTGAGCAGTTATAGCGGAGATAGATCATCTAATTTTGATGTGATAGTCATGGGTTTGACTTCAATCAGAATAGGGGATGGATCTGTTAAGAAGGTAGTAGGGTGTGATGTCATGGTATCTGGATGACATACACAGAGTAGGAAGTAAAATTCCTATACTACGATCGGTTGTACTGTGGTCGTCACACAGTTGTTTCTCCAGACAGGATATGGATATAATATTTGACATTCTGGTTTCTAGATCTATGGTTTTAGATCTGGAATTGGGTAGTTTCGCAAAGTGGGTACTTTGACAGATATTCTAATGGTTTTTAGAATAGTTGACTCCTAGCATGGTGGTGTACCTGCAGGTGATGGAGTCACCCTCTCCAAAGGTGTCGTATAGACTAAAGGGGAGAGGGAAGTGCATGATTGGCAGATCACTTGCTTAGGCAATTGAGTCAATCATGAGATGTCAAGTACCACACCAGATGTTGTTTTTGCACTAGATGCGATGAGTTTATATTAATCCAATCCTGGAGAAACATAAGGAAGCAGTTTTAGAACATAAGTACATGTTCTACGGATTTGATGACGGCAGCCTCCTTCGGGAGACGATTATCATTCCAGGCTTCAAAGGTGACATGGATGACAGAGTGATTGTCAGAGTTATAGTTTTTCCCTCTGACGAAGAGGGACAGTATTATGGACAGGTGGTCCAAGAGGATACTGTGGGTGGCATGGTGCCGGATACTGATTAGGTTCAGTGATCGATACAGTCTAAGAAGTTTGGATTTGGAGTTCATTTTTGAACTTGGTCCCATCAGATATCCAGACATATTCTAGGACAGGTATTACTCAATTCGGGAGATGGCTTTCTCCGCGAACTTGAGATTTAGAGAGATATAGAAAGAAACATCTAGACGGATCCACTCACTGAGGCTATTTCTCGAACACAATAGTTTTACAAACGGGCTTTGTGAACTGATTAGTAGAGGAGTTGGATGTTCGGTTTCACACGGGCTGTGAGTAGTCGACATCGCAATATTAGCCTTGAGTGCAAGTGGGAGATTGTTGGAGATAGTGCCCTCATAGTCAATTATTGGATCGTAGGTACGTGATTGCAATGATTGCGGAGGACCTATACCGGTAGGACAGTCTTACTCGAGATGATAGTATGCTATCTGGTTTGCCTTTATCAGTCGTGTACATGTTCAGGTGACTGATTGCACGTTACACTTTGATAGAGCCCTTAGGATCTTGCTTTACTACCAACTGTATGATGGCGATCATATACGTGAGAGTTGGGTAGTTTATATGCATATCCTTAATTGTGGTCCCTAGTCGTGGGAGTTTCGAGACAGGGCATCGATACTCCGGAGTAGACTAGTGTATACAGTCGAGACCCCGACGAGGGGCGGTGGCCGGTCTCACAAGCCACTGGTGTCAGTTGGATCACCTAAGATGTATACAGGTGCTCATTGGGTTATGAGTACACCGGACAGGACTCGCCGGGAATCTGCTAGTTAGTACTATACCTATCGTCAGATAGCAGTTCCCTGGTGACATGTGTACAGGTTAGTTCATCGACCTGAGGTCGTCATTTGTCTCGTGTGAGTTCCCACTGTGATTTGATTTCTACCCTACCACGGCTCAAAGGAGTCGTGCAAACAGGTAGCTTTTGGGTACAGTCCCGAGCCATATGGAGGCACGTGAGCGGATCGGCAGGGGATTCGTCTCTCCCGGTATTGGGGGCGAGGTCGTGCTGTGTCTAGGAGAGCCATTACACAAAGTCCATGGCCATGGTAGGAGATTTACTGGTAGGTACTCCAGTAGTATCTCAGGGTGTTATTGGGCTACACTCCGACACGACTTATACTGCTATTGGGGGTCTGGCGTTTCTATCCCCCTAGGCGGATATGCGATACTCATTGACGAACGGACCGGACTGTATATACATTGTCACTGTTAGGCTCAGTAGGGTTTCCGGATGAGTTCGCTCATCGGCCTCCCTTGAGTTCGCTCATCGGCCTCCCTTGAGGTCAGTCCATGGGCAGCCGTTACGCATAGCTAGTGCCGCTGACGGTTTATGGTTAAACCCACTGCCAGGGTACTGACGAGTCATTAGAGTCCCCCACAGACAGTTTCCCAAGTTCGGGCGAAACGTTGTAGAGGCCGTATGGTTTTATAGCAGGGTTCGGAAAATGCACGTGCGTTGACGCACGTGTTATTTTTCGGGCAGATAATACTGGTCGGCTTTGGTTTAAGCCGGATCCGAGTATTATATTGAGTAGGTATAATATCTTTGTCTCAGTTGCATTTGTATTCGGTCGTAATACAAATGCGGGTATATTTATACAGTTACGGGGTTATCCTGAAAGTCGTTTCAGGATCACTTTTGGAAGTTGTCAGTTTCCAGTTTTCTATCAGCCGTCTTTTAACATTCGGTTAAAGACGGATTTATCTTTTCTTGGATGAGAGTGAGTCATGCTTCTAGAAGGTTCTAGAAGGTGATGACTTGGTTGTTTGGTGTTGTGTTTTCATTGGTTGCATTAATGAATGGATGACTAGGTTTAGTGAGTCATTCATTTCAATAATGAGTTTTGTTTACTTAAAGATATTTGTTCTTGATCTTTTCTTCAAGATAAGCTTCATCCTCTTATGGTTACCTCCCCCTCCTCCTACACTCACCTCCCTCCACCTATATATGGCCGGCCCCTCCTCTCTCTCTCACTTGCTTGAGTTTTCACTTGCAAAAGATTATGATAGTATTTGGGGTGCATGGAATTTCACAGCTCATTTCATTCCATCACCCGATTCGAGTGGCAACTTCATTAACCGATCGTCCACGGCTTTGGACGAAGAGAGACAAAGTCATCTACTCATTCTCTACATCATTCTTGGTCGTCTCTTTTAGCAAACTTGACGACCGAGTTGCCTCGAGTCAGAGGCGGGAGCCCGTTTAAAGAATCAGTGATGTGGTGCCACCTGGACGAGCAGATTGGAGATCGACGAGATCAGAGCAGCCGCAACGGAGCGTGGGATGATGGTTAAAGAACGAAGGACTCGGATCGTTCGGTATAACCTTTCTACACTCTTTACAGTTTGTTAGTTTAGCAATAATGGAAGATCCGGGTTAAAGTATACGATAGCGCCAGTTAAAAAGTTTTTGTTCCGCATTTGGCGTCTGTAGACGGCCGGGGCGCTAGCGTAGACTTACAGTCCAACCAATCACCGGTAGGTAGTAGTCCCTCTGCCAGGCTCACCGTCTACTACACAGCGAAACCATTCTCGCCCCGGGGTACCATACCAGGTCCACCATGTACCCGTAATCGGCCTCATCCAACTTCTCGATTCGAGTTCACATATATTACTCTAGTACCGAGAAAACACATGGTGGACGCACCGAAATATCATATCAAGGGAAACCGGGTTTTTAAATAATTAACTATTCTCTTTGAAATATCCACGGTTCCCCAAATCCAGAATTAACATGGAAACAACATATCTCAATGCGTAATCTAAGCAAGTATGAAGATATCAATATTTGTGTACACTGGCATGAATGTACAGTGTGCACGTGCGCAGGTATGAAGATATCAATATATGTATGCACTGGTATGAATATACAGTGTGCATGTGCGCGGGTATGAAGATATCAATATATGTGTGCACTGGTATGAATATACAGTGTGCATGCGCAGGCATGAAGATATGAATATATGTGTGCACTGGTATGAATATACAGTGTGCATGTGCGCAGGCATGAAGATATCAATATATGTGTGCACTGGTATGAATATACAGTGTGCATGTACGCAGGTCTGAAGATATCAATATATGTGTGCACTGGTATGAATATACAGTGTGCATGTGCGCAGGTAAGAAGATATCAATATATGTGTGCACTGGTATGAATATACAGTGTGCATGTGCGCAGGTATGAAGATATCAATATATGTGTGCACTGGTATGAATATACAGTGTGCATGTGCGCAGGCATGAAGATATCAATATATGTGTGCACTGGTATGAATATACAGTGTGCATGTAGTACCAGTATGGGTATGTGATGCATGTGTACCCAAATATAGATATAACATATGCTGTTAAGCGGCAAATCATGACAACATCAATATGGTAGAATCAATATGATATATGATTTATACCAATCCTATAATGTGAGTGTCATGGCAATCACTAACGGTGTGAGTGTAGCATATCAATCGTGCTCGTGCGACTTGAACCGTTAGTGACAGTGCAGTGTCCTATGCTATCATTTCTGTATGCAACAATAAGGTATGCTACTACAGTCCATATGAACATCTACAATCTAATATCCTGACTCGCCCTGACGCTTAACGGCATACGGGCGATTTCCCCATAGATGTTAAATCTACTCACCTGGTCGTGCGCTACTCGTAGCCGACCACCTGCTTCCCTTTCTTAGCTTCGTCCGACGTACCCGCCTGCGAACCTGGAATTACACAAGAATCCATATATAAGCAACTATCTCGCAAAACGTGATATCGACGTCAAACGATACGCTCGCGTCGGGAACTAAACACGCGTGTGTACGATACGCTAAACGTGTGCACGCGTCTAAAAATAACCCCGATACGCCGTGATACGCTGAATCATGGAACCCTCTCGCGTATCGCGCGTATCGCGCGAACCAAACGTACTAAAAATACGATATAACGTCCCAGATTCTACCCAGGCTAACGAATTACAAAAATATACATACCACTGGCCTAGAAATAACATCAGACTCCTACCCATCCAAACATCACCCAAAAATTCTCCTATCTGGCCGCAAATTGCGGCCAGAAAGATTAAATCGGCGGCCTCGCTATGGGGTGGGGGTCTCGGGCTCTGGTGGTGTGGTCTATGTCTTGTATACAAGATCCAGTTAACTCAATTACAACCTGTGTTAGTTATATGTATGCCCTAGAGGCCATTACTGTACATTGGATGTACATTGTAGTGGATGCTGGGACATATATAGGGAGGACTTTCTTGCTCGACATGATATTATGCTATCCGGTTGATCTTTACCTTAACGTGTATACTGATTGTCTCTCTGTTACATGTTGGTAAAGCCCTTAGGATGTGTGCTTGACTACCTAGACTATGATGCGGATCATACTAGTGGGGACATGGTAGTCCATAAGTACATCCTTCAAAGTCCCTAGTCGTGGGTGTATCGAGACGGGGCATCGATATACCAGAGTAGACTAGCGTGTAGCTTCTCGACCCATACAGATGGGCGATGGATGATCCCATATCCATTGGTGTTTGACATCAGGGATGATATACGGGTGCTCAGTAGAGACTGGGTACACTGGACGGACTCGCCGAGAACTCCCAGATGGTATTATACCTCACGTCAGATGGCAGTTCTCTGGTGACACTGGTACAGAGTAGTCTGTTGACCCGAGATCGTCATAGAGTATTGTGTGGTTCCCACTGTGCTTTGATTTCCATCTTACCACGTCCAAGAGGGCGTGCAAAACGGTGGTTTTTGGGTACAGTCCCGAGTCACATGGAGGCAATGAGCGATAGGAGGGGATTCGTCTCTCCCGGTATAGGGGGTTGATGTTGCGCTGTGTTCGATTGGCTATAACAGGAAATCCCTGGCCAGGGTTGCTGAGATTTACTGGTAAGTGTTACCAGTAGTTTCTCGAACAGTTATAGACCTCATATCGACATGACTTATCGAGCTATTGGGGTCTGACGTTTACCACCCCTAGGCAAGATATGCAACATATCAGACGATCAGACCGGACTGTACGGTAGTGTTACTGGTTGGATTCACAGGAGTGTGAGCGGGCTTGCTCGTCGATCTTCTGATCGCTCAATACCCGGGTGGCCGTTACGTTTAGCAGACCGCTTGCGGCTTGTGGGTGTTTGATATGATCATCATCTGCTGCCGGCGTATTGACGAGTCTTTAGAGTCCTACACAGAGGTTTCCTGGCTCAAGCGAAACGAAATAGGAGCGCATATGAGATATGTGCGGGACCGAGAATAATACGTGTATGGGATACCGTATTCCATTCTCGCGATGAATGTGTCGAATGGTTGTATGCGATATAACCTAGTTATCGAATCAAGGATTGATTCGATAAGCCGATACATTGTATACTAGTCGGTTGTGTGCGACATGACCGGATCGTTAAATCAAGTGTTGATTTAATGATTTAATACATAATTATATATTTGATATATTACTTTGCGTTAACTAGTATCGGTTCACTTAAGATGGATTTTCTCACTCGGGTGTGCGCATTGCATATGCGATATGATTTTGTGCACTTTATTGTATCATGTTTGATGATGCATGATTGCTAGGTTATGTGTAAAGAATTTAACCAAAGTTATTTAAATGGTTAAGGGTTTTACTTATTCATTTATTTATATTCATTATTCATTTAAGGAAAAGAAAAGAAAAATGGTGGCATTCTTTTGTTCATTCATGAAGCTTCATGAATACTTTGACTTAGTCACCATTTTTGTCTTCATTCCTAACCTAACCATTCACTTAACTTGGGTTTAGTCTCTACACATAACCATGGTCATGTTATGATAAAGATTGGATTATTCTTTTTCTTTTTAATTAATCTTATCATAACTTTCTTCTTCTTCTTCTTCATCTTCTTCTTTTGAAGAAGCTGGAGGTCATCAATGGTGGATTGATGATTTGAGTGAGAAATCCAATTCTAAAGTCTACCCATTTCCTATTTCTTCATCCTCTACCTCTTGCCAAGTAGTAGAGTGTGTTTTCTTCACAAGTTTCTTGACTTGGTGAAGTCGGATCTTGATTTAGCGATGCCTCGACGTAGATCATCTTCGGCATGGACATCGACGACCTAGCTCGCTTATTCTCCGACGAAGTCGACGCTAGAGCCCAGATTCTTTTTGGACAGCGGAGAGGACTTCGTTGCGGAGCTTTGGAGGTGGAGCACCGGATCTACAAAGGTTGTATATCCGTATCCCTTAGTTAAGTGTTAACTAGTTAGCTTTTTCGCCTAGTTTTCTAGCAAACGATCCGGACACTAGGGTTTCTCGGCACCGTATTTTTGAAATTGGCATGGTTGATGCCTTGTGAGAGTGCCTAGGAACCCTACAGTGGTATCAGAGCCTAGCTAGAGCCTTAGTCGAAGTCCAGACGGAATTTGAAACCCGTACGAACCCGAAACCCACACCCGAGAATGCTCTCTGTCCAGATTTTAAAATTGTGGATTTTTCAAGATTAAAAATATGCAGAAAATCAAGCAGGGTTTTCTAAGAATTACTGTAAATTTCGTGGACCTAAGTCAACTTTTCCACCGCGGAACCGCGGCACGTGCTATGCATGCCGCCGCGGTTCAGCGGTGGTTTTGTCGTTTTGCGCATTTTTCTTTTCACAATAATTCTCAGATTTCTGTGCTGATTTTCCTGGGATATTTTAATATTTATTATACAGTTGAGTTTTCAGGGGTTGTTTTGGGTTTTCATGAGTTCGATCGGATTATCAAATTTTGTCTGTGTGGCTTTCCGGATAAATTTTAGAATATGTTAAAAAGTTCGACCGGATATAAATACCCAATTTTTCCTCTGTCGGGAAATTTCCAAGTGTTGGATTTTTCCGTGGTTTAACGATGTTCTAAGTAGTGCAAGTAACGCGATGGTCCCTCTAGAAGACAACAAACCTTAACTCGATTATGTGACCGTCTTGAACTGCCCTTTGAACCTTCGGGTTTGGGGCAGTACGGCGTGCCACATGTGAGGCGTTGGCTTGACCCTTCTACGGCTGGACCGTTAGTACTGAGGTACGAACTGAATGTTGTTAGACTAGTTTCATGTGTTGATTTGTATCGGGAAAACTTGGGTGTTCGATTGTTCGATCGAAAAGTTTAGCATTTTCTATTTATCCGGAATGTGATACAATAATTGGAATTCACAAATTGTTATGAGATAACGGAATGAATATTATAAACGTAGCAGTTTAGTCTCACTTGATCGGTTGCCACGGAATTTTGATGTGATCAAAAGTCCGTCGCAATCACGTAGCGTACGCGGATACTCGCCGGGTAAACTTAATAGACAGCCTCACTCCATAGCCCCGACCAAGTGACTGTAGGAGAACCCCGTCGCCGAAAGCATCCGTTCGGGTGCTCCCGGCAGCGGTGTTCCGCCTTGGTGCACTTCGTCGACGGTATCGGGGGTGCGGCCGCCTACTAAAGTTTGCGATGAGCATTCGATCAGGATGTCGGGAATCTTGTTGAATTGCCCGACTTGATATTGAAAAGTGTTTTCGATAAAGAGACTAAAATGCGGGGTTTATAATTGTTAGGCATGTGATGTCTAAGTAATTCATTTGGTCAGGCATGCGATGTCTGAGATGGTTGCGGATTCCAACTGTTGTAGTTTTACACTTTCTTTTCTGTGACCGTAAGTGTAATATGTGATATCGCCGGTTTCGTTGCTATATGTCAACGACAATTGGGATGGACATATTTACTTACGTTGATGACATGTGATGTTATGTGTTGCTGGATATGTTATATTGGATCGTCGTGTTTGAATAGCCGGGGGTTTTTATGTGAGATGAGTGTTTTTCATTTTCATTCATGTAAAAACTTGTATGTAATATTCTTTTATTGGGGCGCTTCCAGGTTGCGGAAGTTGTCACCTTTGTATATTATTTACTTTTCCGCACTAGGATAGACCCAAGGAGGAGGGCACAAGTAACCGGGTTCTGGAGTCCAGTGGGAGACCAACTCGAGGAGTCGAGTCCGGGTCTCCTAACTCTAGAATTGGTAGGGTTGCTTGCCGCTCTCGTAAGGGTCTAGGGGTGTGGGTTTGGCTATTCATCACGACCATGGAATCCATGTTTTATACTGGCTCGTATTGAAAACACGGACGTCCTAGTATATCCAATATTTTATATGTTTCTTCTGCTGCGATATCTGTGATGTGATCATGTGATGTTCTTTGATAGATACAGTATATAGTATATATGATATATTATATAGACGTTACTTTAGTTTTACACCCGCGCTAGCCCTGCCCCGCTCTGTCGTTAGTTACCTAACCTAACGGTGCACGAGGGGACATCGAGGCGAATGCGGATGGCATAAGTGTACGTCGTATTTATCTGTGATGTTTAGGTACTTAAATGATGGGACTTCATTAATGTGATTAATGAATTAAAAGAAACCTAAGATGTTGTAGAATCGAATTTCAAAATAAAACAGGTAGCTACAGTTCTTGCTTTGCACAGAGGTATATGTGATATATCCTGCACCTTATTCGATAAGGAAAGGACCGAGATCCCTTCACCGGGAGTGACTCCTTTAGCAATAACTGGCAGATGCTACACACTCGGTTTGTCTTTTGATTGCTTTTAAGTGTTTTTGCTTTGCACAGTGATATATATGATATATCCCGCACCTCATTCGACGAGGAAAGGACCGACGATCCCTTCACCGGGAGTGACTCCTTTAGCAAAACTAGAAAAGCCTCAAAAGCACTCCATTTTTAAAATCATTCGATCCTACAACGATATCAAGTTCATTACGCAATAGGTTTTCAGAAAAACCTGTCGTAGCCCTCCGTCATTTCAGATAAATACTGGTTAGTATTCGTGCTACGTTTGTTGACTATGTTAAGGCGTAGTGTGCGGTAGCTAATTAGTGCTTATCTGCATAAGCATATGATGTGATTGGATTAGGATAGTCGTGCGACTTTGTTGACTATGTTAAGGGTCGTGCGGGTGGGTTTAATTCAATCGGGAAATGACGGGTTGAACATGACTAGCACTTATGATTTGTTGACTATGTTAAGGTCATATAGCTGCTAGGGGCAAAATATTATCGGGAATTTCAAGTGTTGAAATTTGCAATGAGATTGCATACCTTCTATGAGATAGTTAGATCCCGATACCCGCTGCGAGTAAGAGTTACTCCTGGGAGAGTTTTACACATTACAATTAGCCGATCAAGTAGGTGTCTAGAAAGGTGTCAACGGGGTTACGCCTCTGGGAAAACGAGGTTTACATTAATTAGGTTCGTGCGAAAGCACGGGGGACCTCCCTCAAAGTACCGACACTGGCCTGGCTGAAAGATTGGCGAACTTGTAGTGTGTAATTAATCCCGGCTAGTCTTTCCTTTTAGGGTTTGAAGGAAGATTTGATAAAAAGCAGTGGGAGCCATCCTGATTAGATAAAATAATAACCAATCTATTCTTGACAGAGCGCACGCTGAGTGTTTTCTTCTCTCTCTCTCCTGGTAGCGACCATATCACGCCTTAATCAAGATAATAATACGGATTATTGACCGAACCCGCTTGTTATACTGAGCTGGGGAACGTTGGTCCCGCTCCAACTTATAATTGTTATAAGACAGAGCAGGAAATTAGGGAATACCAGATTTCCCGTGCCGCCCAAACGAAGAGAGTGCATGCTGATGCATCATCTTCGGGTGTGTTCATTATACAGAACTGTTTCTCAATGTCCTTTACGTCCTGGGTATATGATACCAGATCAGGATCCCAGATATGTAATCTGTTACATAGGGCTACAGAAAGGTAGAGAACTAAGAACGGGTGATAAGTTTCATGAGGCAGAAAACGGGGCAAGAGTTGCAGCCAAGTCTGTTGGTCACTGTCACCCTGTATTACCAATACATTGATTCTGAACGAATGTTATTAGATACCGAACCTGTTATGCAAAATCATATCTGTCTCTTTATTAGTAAAGAAACGATAAAATTTTGTATTATTGGATAATGTTTTGAACATTTCCTATATCAAAAGTTGATCGGTTCAGGCACGTTATCTAAAAGCATTGATGTTCTAAATCAAACTATAGTTCTTAGTATACGGATCACACACAAGAGGAAGAGTTCAGAAATGAACGAATTCTTCTTGAGGCATTGTAGACTAGGTCAGATCAATGTGACCCGACTAGCTAGAGTTACATATAGATGCATATTTAAATCAGTTTGAATTTACATCTTGTGAAACTCGCCAGTCATGTCACAAAGATAAGATGACCATAGCTCCGTTTACTGGAAACAGAGAAAGAGTTAATGAACTCTTGGGACTGATACATGATGATGTATGTAAGGTCTCCTGTCTACACATGCCAGGACTGGTTCTTTATACTTCATTACATTCTCTGATGATCTTTCGAGATTCAGACCTATGTTCCTGTTGAAATACAAGTCCGAACCTTTTGAGATATTCACAGAATATAAGCGAGAAGTAGAGAACCAGAATACGGGTATAAGTATTATGTCCTTTGATGAGATCAAGGAAGAGAATACTTGAGCACGGAATTCCAGGACTATTCTAAAGGAGAATGAGATTCTCTCTCAGCATTACTCCTCCATATACACCATAGCACGATGGTATATCGGGGCGGAGCAGATACACCCTATTTGATATAGTGTGCTCTATGATGAGTAATACTGAGTTACCTTTTTCCTTTTGGGAGTTATGCGCTTGAGAAGCCGCATACCTATTGAATAGGGTTCGAATCAAATCAGTTGCCTACCACTTCATATTTGATATGGAAAGGGAAGAGCCCATGTCTTAAGCTAGTTAAGATTTGGGGTTGTCCGGCCTATGTTTAAAAGCAAAATCCGGACAAGCTCGAGGCAAGGTCTGTAATGTAGAACTGGAAAGGTTCCAGCTATGCAAACTACAGAAGATGATTTGACAGAACCAAAGGATTCAATAGATACCAACGAACCTCAGCCACTCCGCCGATCTAGTAGGGTTCCTCACCCACCTGAGAGATACTTCGGTTTCTCTATGACAGTGGGAGCGAGGAATGCATCATGAGATGATGACCCAACTAGTTTCGAGCTGGCCATCAAGAGTAAGACTCTGTGAGAATGGCTGGATGCTTAGCGATCTGAGATGGAATCCTTATACACCAACAAAGTATGGACTTTGGTTGCTATATCTGAAGGGTTAAATCCCCATCAGGAGCAAGTATATCTTGAGAAGATTACTTGGTGTACATGGAAAAGTTGAGACTTTCAAAGATAGACTTGTTAAAGGTTTTTGTCATCGACCAGGTGTGGATAATGATGAAACCTTTTTCAAGTAGCTATGCTTAAGTCCATCCAGATCCTACTTGCCACGGCTACATACCATGACTACGATATCTGGCGGTTGGGTGATATGACTGCTTTTCTAAATGATGTTTTAGAAGAGAGAGTCTATAAGTACACAGCCAGAGGGCTTCGTAGACAGTGGGAGCAGCGGAAACGTGCACAAGATGCTTTATAGGATAAAGCAGGCATCGCGGAGTTGGAACATCTGTTTTGATGTATTAGTCAAAGAAGTTGACATCATCAAAATGGTAGATGAACCTTGTATAAACAAAAAAGGTAGTAGGGAGTATGGTGACGATCCTCGTAGAGTACGTGGATGACATACTCTTGATGGGGAAGGAGTTTCCTATGCTACGCTCGATCAATCTCCGGTTATCACAAGAATTCTCCACATAGGATCAAAATGATACCTCCTAAATCCTGAGTTTTAGATCTATGAGATAGACTTAATTGGATGTTAGGATTCTCACTAGTTGTAGTGAGACGGTATCAACCGATCCTGGGGAGAATCAATGGAAGTGTTCCAGGGTGATAAAGACGACTGAGTGTCAGTCACAAGCATTGTCTTTACCCTCAGTAAAGGGACGGTATGGTGGAAGAGTTCCAAGCTAGATACCGTGACATACTAGACGATAAAGGCACGATACATCGCTACTTAAGATGCTACCAAAGAGGATGTTTGGGTGTATATTAGTTCATGAGATGAACTACGTTCCTACCATTGTGAGACAATGGAGTTGTGGCTCATGCCGGGGAACGCCGGTCCCATCAGTGATCCAGACTTATTCTAAGGCAGCATCGCCTGATCATGGAGATAGTTGATCTCCAGGGTGATCGAGGTTAGGAGAGTAGATTCAGAGGACAACACAGCGGATCCACTCACAAAGGCCTGTTCCCAGAGAGAGATTTTTATAGGATGGTTGAGTATGAGATACTACAACCACTGCTACAGATGGCCCTAGTGCAAGTGGGAGATTGTTAGTTATATGTATGCCCTAGAGGCCATTACTGTACATTGGATGTACATTGTAGTGGATGCTGGGACATATATATGGAGGACTTTCTTGCTCGACAAGATAGTATGCTATCCGGTTGATCTTTACCTTAACGTGTATACTGATTGTCTCTCTGTTACATGTTGGTAAAGCCCTTAGGATGTGTGCTTGACTACCTGGACTATGATGCGGATCATACTAGTGGGGACATGGTAGTCCATAAGTACATCCTTCAAAGTCCCTAGTCGTGGGTGTATCGAGACGGGGCATCGATATACCAGAGTAGAATAGCGTGTAGCTTCTCGACCCATACAGATGGGCGATGGATGATCCCATATCCATTGGTGTTTGACATCAGGGATGATATACGGGTGCTCAGTAGAGACTGGGTACACTGGACGGACTCGCCGAGAACTCCCAGATGGTATTATACCTCACGTCAGATGGCAGTTCTCTGGTGACACTGGTACAGAGTAGTCTGTTGACCCGAGATCGTCATAGAGTCTTGTGTGGTTCCTACTGTGCTTTGATTTCCATCTTACCACGTCCAAGAGGGCGTGCAAAACGGTGGTTTTTGGGTACAGTCCCGAGTCACATGGAGGCAATGAGCGATAGGAGGGGATTCGTCTCTCCCGGTATAGGGGGTTGATGTTGCGCTGTGTTCGATTGGCTATAACAGGAAATCCCTGGCCAGGGTTGCTGAGATTTACTGGTAAGTGTTACCAGTAGTTTCTCGAACAGTTATAGACCTCATATCGACACGACTTATCGAGCTATTGGGGTCTGACGTTTACCACCCCTAGGAAAGATATGCAACATATCAGACGATCAGACCGGACTGTACGGTAGTGTTACTGGTTGGATTCACAGGAGTGTGAGTGGGCTTGCTCGTCGATCTTCTGATCGCTCAATACCCGGGTGGCCGTTACGTTTAGCAGACCGCTTGCGGCTTGTGGGTGTTTGATATGATCATCATCTGCTGCCGGCGTATTGACGAGTCTTTAGAGTCCTACACAGAGGTTTCCTGGCTCAAGCGAAACGAAATAGGAGCGCATATGAGATATGTGCGGGACCGAGAATAATACGTGTATGGGATACCGTATTCCATTCTCGCGATGAATGTGTCGAATGGTTGTATGCGATATAACCTAGTTATCGAATCAAGGATTGATTCGATAAGCCGATACATTGTATACTAGTCGGTTGTGTGCGAAATGACCGGATCGTTAAATCAAGTGTTGATTTAATGATTTAATGCATAATTATATATTTGATATATTACTTTGCGTTAACTAGTATCGGTTCACTTAAGATGGATTTTCTCACTCGGGTGTGTGCATTGCATATGCGATATGATTTTGTGCACTTTATTGTATCATGTTTGATGATGCATGATTGCTAGGTTATGTGTAAACAATTTAACCAAAGTTATTTAAATGGTTAAGGGTTTTACTTATTCATTTATTTATATTCATTATTCATTTAAGGAAAAGAAAAGAAAAATGGTGGCATTCTTTTGTTCATTCATGAAGCTTCATGAATACTTTGACTTAGTCACCATTTTTGTCTTCATTCCTAACCTAACCATTCACTTAACTTGGGTTTAGTCTCTACACATAACCATGGTCATGTTATGATAAAGATTGGATTATTCTTTTTCTTTTTAATTAATCTTATCATAACTTTCTTCTTCTTCTTTTGAAGAAGCTTGAGGTCATCAATGGTTGATTGATGATTTGAGTGAGAAATCCAATTCTAAAGTCTACCCACTTCCTATTTCTTCATCCTCTACCTCTTGCCAAGTAGTAGAGTGTGTTTTCTTCACAAGTTTCTTGACTTGGTGAAGTCGGAGCTTGATTTAGCGATGCCTCGACGTAGATCATCTTCGGCATGGACATCGACGACCTAGCTCGCTTATTCTCCGACGAAGTCGACGCTAGAGCCCGGATTCTTTTTGGACAGCGGAGAGGACTTCGTTGCGGAGCTTTGGAGGTGGAGCACCGGATCTACAAAGGTTGTATATCCGTATCCCTTAGTTAAGTGTTAACTAGTTAGCTTTTTCGCCTAGTTTTCTAGCAAACGATCCGTACACTAGGGTTTCTCGGCACCGTATTTTTGAAATTGGCATGGTTGATGCCTTGTGAGAGTGCCTAGGAACCCTACAACCTGAACTACTCGGGCCTATAGCAGATCACAGAAATCCAAAAAGTTCACTTAAAAACACTAAATTTGCACAATTAGAAACCCTATGGTATTTTGGTGTAATCTAGGGTCTAACTAGATTTACATGGTCTTAATAACACCTAATTAGGCTAGGTTAACCAATATTATCTGCACTAAACCACAAGTCCACACAAATCACCATTTCACGCACAAAATCTCACTTTTTACACAAACCGAAGCTAAACTACGCATACGTTAAACAAACAAGAAGTTGGGCTCGGATTCTATACCTTGCAAGACCCTAGGTGTAAGGAGAAAGGAGGTGGTGAAGATGGGAGTGCTGCTGCAGCTGCTGGGTGCTGCTGTTGGTGTTGCTGCTGCTGCCACTGCCTGTTGCTGCTGTTATTGCTTGCTGCTGCTGCTGCCTCTGCAGCTGCTGCCTCTCTTTCTCTTTCTCAGCTGAGTGTGTGTGTGTGTGAGAGTGGTGAGGAAAAATGAGGCCCCAAGTCAAACCCCCCCCCTCTTTTTCCCTCTCTCTTCATTTAATGAGCATGGCTCAAGCCCTTTTGCCCATACTCCTTCTCTCTCATCAAGTCAACACAAGAAAAGAATTTCAAATAAACAAATCAACACACAAATAAATAAAACCCAATTAAATCCCAAAACACTTAATACAAATAGGTTAACCCTTCATGCTAGCTAATCATGGTTTAACCCCAAATCTAAACCATAGTTAACATGCACAAGTGTGTGTGTGCCTAGAAAAATCCTAATAAAATATTCATTAACTAGAATAAAACATCAAAAACTTAATTTGGTAAACTTTTTACCAAAACTATCTAGTAAACTATAATTAACCGCTAAACACGACCTAAGGTGTTACAATCACAATCCATCAAGACATTCAAATCCCAATTTCTCAAATCAGCTCCCCCACATTGGGCTTTCACATCATATAAGTCTTACATCTCCTTAATGTACAATACCGAGTAATCTCCTATATCCCAAATGTACAAATCAGTAATCACATAGGTATGTCCAATATCCAATCTCAATGAATCACCTAATATCCCAAGTCAAATCTCAAGTAAGAATCTAACATCCTAAAGGTAAATATATACAGAAATAAGTAAGATGGGGACAATACACATATATTAGCGTCCCATTCCACTAATATTGGTGTAAGGGTATATATAACAACGGCTAAATCCCCTGTTATATATACAAAGGTGTTAAAGAAATATCATGAAAACCATGCATCGACACAGAAATCCTGATCACGTATCATACGCTATCCCGAAAGCACGAGTGCCTACCTCTGACCCTCGCCTTTCGACGTAAGCATACGTACATGACTCCCAACGGTATCTCCATGATCCTCGCCGAGTCATCAGTACTGTCACCGGTAGGTACTCGCCCTCCTCCAGGCTCAATCGGCAACATCCATCGATCTTCTTGCCGAGGGGAACCATACCGGGCCCTACCATGTACCCTTATACGGCAACCACACCTCGTATGGAGTATATAATCAGAACCGATAAATCTCATGGTGGCTGCGTGATTGATACGAAAAAGTGTGTTTTTGTGTAGTTTACCGCAATCAGAACGTTGTCGCGCGTAGCTAGACCGAGGTGAGTACGGGTCGTCCTCTGGGAAACGTGGAACCTTTTACTTTTACTTTAGATGTGTTGAGAAAGAGAGGAGGGATAAAGAATTTTTTAGAAAGATTTCTAGATCTACGTTAAACAAGAATGTAAAATATAGATCTAGATTATTTTAAAGATGTAATTAATATAATAAGAGGGCTTGTAGGGTTCGTTAGGATTTAGTAGTTATGGACGATTAATTAAAAGTTACCCTTTTTATCCATTAATAGATTTAGAACTAGAACGACGGTGATGCATGTAGATTAGGGTTTCTGGAGGGAAAAGGAATCCCACTCTTAACCCTTATCTCGACACGGAACTCCGTTAATATCTAGCCTTTACCAAAATAATCATTAATCTAATCTCTAATCGCCGTCGGAACTAGCAAAGAATTGCTAGCGCGCCCGATTAGGATGTTAATGATTCTTTTGATAAAATTCCCAAACTTTATAGGACTTAAAAAGGGTTTAATAATTTTCATCGTCCATTAGCCTACCCTAATCCTACGAACCCTAACAAGCGGAGAATTACTCGCGCATGTTGGGAGAAGAAGATGAAAAGACAGAGAGGGAAAACATAATGTAAAATGCAAAGACAATTAAATAAAATAACTACCTTTATTAATCGACTTGAACAAACTACACTTTAATCCGTAGAAAATGATTACAAACTAGTTGCTTCTCGATCTTTCCTAAGGAGGTTGTCGAACAGTCGATGATCAGCCTGGATGCGTGAGCGTCTGGAGCTTTGTGATCTCTTCGGCTTGATAGCTTTTCCAAGAGGCCCTCGGTGCCCTTTTATAGTGCAAAGCCAGAATCTTTTAGTTGGAAACTTGGTAAAATTCAGCAGAGATTTACTACACAAAATTTTAGCACACAATCTCTCTAGATTGCCGCGGATCCGCGGCCAACAGGGGGGTTTGGCCGCGGTTCCGCGGCCAATGGTGAGGATCTTTTCACCAATTTTCTTGGGCTCTCTGATTTTGACATTTGAAAATCCTAGGCATCTTTAGAATTCAGAAATCTTCTCTCGGTTGCTTCCAGACTTGGTCTCCAAGTTTTGCTTCTTAATTTGGCAAGTTTTGTTCAACAAATTGATTTGTTTGATAAATTCTTCATAACAACTTGGAAATATTCTGCACAACAACTCAAATAAGATTTTATTAGACTTTGTTCTACTAGGATTAGATCAATAATATTTGCATACATTTTCATACCAAATGATAATTAAAATATATTAACACTTGGAAAATAATGTTTTTACATATAAACCCTCATATGTATAATATATTATAATAAAGTCCTTTTTTAATATGAAAATGGTAGGAAAAATGTAATACAAATGTGCAGTTTTATCAACTGAACAAATACCCCCAAACTTATCTTTGATCGTCCCGAGCAAACAAGTTTATTTAAGAGGAGAAAAAGAAAGGAGAAAACTAAGCACACTTTCGTAGGCAACACGATTGCACTGAGCATGTGCAACAAGCCGTTAAACCTCTAGGTGTCCCTAGTAGGAGGAGTGTTGTCTCCTGAGGGTTTTCAGCGGATTACACCCACAAAATCCTATAACAAAAGAGAGATGGTGAAATTTACATATAAAGATAAGAACCATAAAAGAAAGGCCTTGAAAATAAGAGTTTCCAACTATACTAGCTTTGTAGTTGTCATGAGCCCTATCTTAATAGTCATGAAAAAATGTTAGAAATCACATCATCCCTCAATAAAACATCGTCTTTATTCTTCATTCCTACCTTTCATCCAAACATTGATCATAGAACCCCACGTGTGTGAAATGGATATCCCTACACTCGGAGAATTCAATTCAAGCTATCATACTCTTGTCCATCTACCTTAGTACTTTTTAATTTTATGAATATTTAGATTTGCTCACACATTTTCATGCGACCGTTAATACTTCTTGAGGTACTAACCGACCGATTACTCATGTGCTTGCTGATTAGGTGATAATATTTTCCTCGTCTTGCACCACCTAAGGCTTAGCAGTGACTCCTAGACCAGTTGGCCTTAGGGCACTAGGTGAAGAGGCACCCTCGCTATATTTTTTTATTGCTACCTTGGCGATAACAAAACCAGTGTTCATTTTTTTTTCTTTTCACCATTTTTATATTTTCTTCATTTTTTTTTATTTCCTTCATACTTTGGCTTTTAGACAAGAGCATTTCAAGATATCCTCTACTATCCCGAGTTTCAAGACGTGTGTAAGTGCATATAGTAGGGTATCAACATTCAAATGTTTGGCTTCAAGAATAGAAACTATTTTTCAGACTTATTTTTATCCTCAGATTAGTGACTTCCTTCATTTTACTAACCTTTGGGACAACAGCTCATAACTACTTAATACTAGTTCGTGTAAGAAAACTTTTAATTTTCTTGGTTTTCTTAAACTATTCCTATCTTTTGGATGTAATTTTTCACTTTCTACTCTTTTATTATAAAAAATTTTAATGCCCGGTGTCAAAGATAATTCAGTGAATACAAACCTCCCCCCCCCAAACCTGTTTTCAGCAGTGTCCTCACTGATGTAGCCTTTTGAGAACAAGGACCTGTATACTAAGGGAGAGATACAAGGGGTAAAATAATAGTTAAATGAAAAATTCCCCCAAACTTATTCTTTGACACGCACAGATATTCAATCAAATCATTTTTTACTCACCTCCATTCTTAAAATGTGAAAAGTTACCAAAACATGGAGGTGAGACGGAGGAAATTTAGTTTTGCTAAAGCGGCTCCTGTAAAAACAGGAGCTCCTCCGCGGGATCAGCAGAAAAATACGGTTTTAATCTATGCCCATTCACTTTAAAAATCGAACCGTTTTTCAAATTTTCGACTTCAACTGCCCCGTGCGGGTGTACATACCGCACCACAAAAGGTCCTTTCCAACGAGATTTAAGCTTACCCGGATGAAGATGGAGACGGGAATCGTAAAGAAGGACTTGTTTCCCCGATGTGAAGATTTTCTAGAAATATTTTTATCGTGGAACACTTTAGTCCTATTCTTTACTATCACCGCATTATCGTAAGCTTCATCGCGGAGTTCGCTTAGCTCATTCAATTGCAACTTCCGATAGCTGCCTGCATGATCAAGATCAAAATTAAGCTCTTTAATAGCCCACATTGCTTTATGTTCGATCTCGACAGGAAGGTGGCATGCCTTCCCAAACACAAGGCGGTATGGATACATACCAAGATCGGTCTTATAAGCGGTGCGGAATGCCCAAAGAGCATCCGTCAATTTGGTTGACCAATCTTTACGGTTCTTAGAAACCGTTTTCTCCAATATCTGTTTGATCTGCCTATTTGAGATCTCAGCCAGCCCGCTTGTTTGGGGGTGATAGGGCGTAGAAAGTTTGTGGGTGATTGAATATTTCCGCATCAAGGCCTCGAAAGACCTATTGCAGAAATGTGTCCCGTTGTCGCTAATGATAGCACGAGGGTGTCCGAATCGCGAAAAGATATTTTCTTTATGGAACTTAATGACAACTTTGTTGTCATTAGTGCGACACGGTATAGCTTCCACCCACTTCGAGACATAATCAACCGCTAACAAGATATATAGATTCCCAAAGGAGTTGGGAAAAGGGCCCATAAAATCAATACCCCAAACATCAAATATTTCCACAACCAATATAGGTTGGAGCGGCATCTCATTCCTTCGTGAAATCCGACCCAAATGCTGACATCGCGGACAAGTTTTGCAATGTTCAAATGCATCTTTAAATAATGTTGACCAATAAAAGCCACATTGCAAAACTTTCTCCGCCGTATTTCGAGGTCCAAAGTGACCGCCGCATGCCTGATCATGACAAAATGATAACACGCTCTTGAATTCATCGTTAAGGACACACCTGCGAATGATTTGATCGGAACAATACTTGAATAGATATGGTTCATCCGAAGTAAAAATATTTTACTTGGGATAAAAATTGAAGTTTGTCTTGTTTCGACCAATCGCTAGGTATAAGTCCTGTCGCAAGATAGTTCACGATATCCACGAACCAAGGTTCGTAGGATACATTCAAGAGCTGTTCGTCGGGAAATGAGTCATTTATCGGCACGGTCACAGTTGGCGAAGAAGTGATGCGTGAAAGTTGGTCGGCTACAACGTTTTCATATTCACTCTTGTCTTTGATGACAATATCAAATTCTTGTAACAATAGGATCCAACGTATTAGCCTGGCCTTCGCATCCTTCTTCGATAAAAGATGTCGTAGCGCGGAGTGATCTGTGTAAACCACAATAGGCGAGCCAATCAAGTAGGGCCTGAATTTCTCTAATGCAAATACAACTGCCAAAAGTTCTTTCTCGGTAGTTGTGTAATTTATTTATGCATCATTCAAGGTCCTACTTGCATAGTAAATTACAAGTGGCATCTTATCAATGTGTTGTCCTAAGACCGCACCAATAGCAAAATCTGATGCATCATACATAAGCTCGAACGGGTGGTTCCAATACGGAGATGATAAAACGGGGGCTGTAGTGAGTGATTCTTTAAGCGATTCAAAAGCAGCCTCACAATCCGAATCGAAGTGAAAAGTAGTGTCCTTGGCCAATAGAAGGGTTAAGGGTCTAGCAATTTTGCTAAAGTCCTTAATAAATCTCCTATAAAATCCTGCATGACCAAGGAAGGATCGTATATCTTTGACGCAATTGGGACGAGGGAGGTTTTGAATGACATCTATTTTAGCTCTGTCGACCTCAATGCCTTTATGTGAAATTATATGTCCAAGTACAATACCTTCTTGGACCATAAAATGGCATTTTTCCCAATTCAAAGTCAAGTTCTTATTCTTACAGCGGGTAAGAACAGCGTCAAGATTACGAAGGCAGCCCTCAAAGGAGTCCCCAAAAATGGAGAAATCGTCCATAAAAATTCCCAAAAAATTTTCCACCATATCTGAAAATATCCCCATCATACACCGCTGAAATGTAGCGGGAGCGTTGCATAACCCAAAGGGCATGCGTCTATAAGCAAAAGTTCCGAAAGGACAAGTAAAAGTGGTTTTGTCTTGATCCTTTTCGGCGATGGGGACCTGGTTATAACCAGAGTATCCGTCCAAGAAACAGTAGTATTCGTGTCCCGCTAATCGTTCCAACATCTGGTCAATGAAAGGTAGAGGGAAGTGATCTTTCCTCGTCGCGGCATTGAGTTTCCTGTAATCAATACATACGCGCCACCCAGTTTGGGTGCGTGTTTGGATTAACTCATTAGCCTCATTAGTGATGACCGTGATGCCAGACTTTTTAGGGACCACATGAATTGGACTTACCCATTGGCTATCAGATATGGGGTAAATTATTCCACTATCAAGGCACTTGACGATTTCTTTCTTTACCGCCTCCTTCATAACGGGATTTAACCGTCTTTGTGGGTCTCGGGTTGGTTTGGCTTCATCCATCAGATGTATGTGATGTTCAACAATTAAGAGACTAATCCCTTTGATGTCGGCCATTGTCCAACCAAATGCTTGCCGATTCGATCTCAACACTGCCAAAAGTGCATTCTCCTCCTCTAAGGCTAGAGAAGCGGAAATAATTACTGGCAAAGTCTCATTCTCTCATAAATATGCATATTTAAGATGAGAAGGTAGCAGTTTGAGATCAAGAATTGGCGGAGAGACAATAGAAGGTGGGGTAAGCGAATGATATTCGAACTCCCGAAGAGGTTCAAAACTTGCATAAGATATTGACTCGGAAAGTGCTGCTGACTTTTGCAACGAGTCAACGGGTTCAATCTCAAGGTCGGACTCATTGAACATATCCTCACTGTAAAGTGGTGCAAGATCAAACGATGTCTCATTAATGTTGTCGAGAACATCAAAGCAAAGCTCCTCATCCATGCAGCTTTCGGAAGCTATCTCGTGGATGGAACAAACATCCAGCAATTGAGCAGAAGGTTCTGATGGCTGACTTCCTAGCTTGTAAATATTAAGCTCAATTGTCATTTTCCCGAAGGATAAGTTCATAGAACCGTTACGACAATTAATTACAGCGTTAGAAGTTGCTAGGAAGGGTCGACCAAGTATCACCGGGATTTGATTACGTGGGTTTGCCACAGGTTGTGTATCTAAAACAATAAAGTCCACGGGAAATATGAATTCCCCGACTTTAATTAACACATCCTCTAGTTCGCCCCGAGGTTTTGTGATAGATCGGTCTGCCATTTGGAGAGTACAATAGGCGGGTTTTAACTCTCCAATTCCTAACTGCTCGTATACTGAATAAGGAAGCAAGTTGACGCTAGCGCCTAGATCGAGTAAAGCACGATTTATATTTTTACCCCCAATAGAAATAGAGATTGTAGGACAGCTGGGGTCCTTACGTTTATTTGGTATTTGTTGGGTAAAAGCTGTGCTAACATTACTCGTCATGAAAACCTTTTTAGGCACTTGAGTTTTTCTCTTCCTAGTGCACAAGTCTTTAAGGATTCTTGCATAAGATGGGACTTGTTGAATAGCATCTAGGAGAGGAATATTCACGCTAACTTGCTTAAACATTTCCACAATCTTCTCCATTTGCGGGTTATGTCGGTTGGCCCTTAATCGGTTTGGAAATGGAGCTCGATCAATAAGTTTTGGGTCCAACGTTTGTGGAGAATACTGTAGCGACGGATTCGATCCCAAAATTGGAGTGGGAATCGACTTAGATAGATTTGGTGAAATTTTTGAGCCTTAGGGAAAACGGAGAATAGGCTCGGACGAAGGTGGGAGACTAGATGAATTAGGGGAAGAAGAAGAAGAAGGGGTATCAAATGTGTCACTATCTTCAAATTGCTCACCCACTCGGTTATTCAGCACTCTCCCCGATCTCAACGTAGTAATGGCATTCACATTATGACTTTGTGAATGGCCAGGATTCGGTAGGGGTTGAGATGGGAGTTTCCCTTTCTCTCTCGCACTCATTGCGGCGTTTAACTGTGCAATTTGGTTTTCTATTGATTTAATACTCTCACCATGGGAGGAGGAGTTTTTCGTTAGGGTATCAATAGAAGACCTCATCTCAGCCGAAATTTTCATGGATTGTTTCATGAACATATCCAAAGTTTGTGCAAGTGAGTTGTCAGTACCGGCCATTTGTGGTGTAGAAATGTTCGCCGGATTTTGGAAATTCTGTGACTGAAAGGGGGGCTGATTCTGCGGTTGTGGTTGCTGTGGAGGAGGTCTTTGAAAATTACTTTGTTGGTTTTGATTCCAAGTAAAGTTAGGATGATTCCTCCATCCTTGATTATATGTGGAAGAATAAGGATCGTTTCTAGGTCGCTGCTGAAAAGCAGCATTAGCTTGAAACGATGCATTCATAGGACATTCTTCCGTTAAGTGTGAAGGATCCGAACAGCAACCACAAACGGTCTTAGGAAGCGTGACCTGATTTTGGGAGAATGTTGAGAACTTGTTTTCAATAGAATCGAGTTTCTTCTGAATCGCTGCCATTTCGGCTTTTACTGCGATAGAAACATCGAGCTGGTGAATACCTCCCTTAGTTGAAGGTGGTCTTACGCTTTCCCACTGCAACGTGTGTTCAGCAAGGTCTTCGAGATATTTCCAAGCTTCACCGTCATCTTTAAACATGAAATTGCATTGACACATTGTTTCAAGCATCTGCTTTGTCGCTGGATTAATGCCCTCATATATAATCCGACATAAATCCCATCTTTGTATTCCGTGATGGGGGCATTGGACAAGCAGATCTTTGAAACGTTCAAAGCACTTCCAAAATGGTTCATTGGGAAGCTGGGTGAACTGGTTGATCTAGCTCCTAATATGGGCAGTCTTATGGTTTGGGTAAAACTTCTTAAGAAATGCTATGACAAATTCATCCCAATTAGTGATAGAGTGTGCGGCAGTATTGTAAAGCCATTTTTCTTCCAAGTCGCACAACGTGAATGGGAGAAGACGTAAGCGCATAGCATCTAAAGTCAATTGTGAAGTACCCATCATTGCGCATACGTTTTCGAATTTGGTGATGAAAACGTACGCGTCTTCCGACTCAAGCCCGTGAAATTTGGGAAGCAGATTGATGTAGTGGGGTTTAATTTCGAAATTATCCCCGTTAGGTGGTAGAAGAGATAGACAGGTAGGAAGGGGACCACGGATAGGATAGCACCTCTCTTGGAGAGAGATGCGCGATGGATTCTGCTCACCTACGGGCGGTGGTAGCGTGGTGTTATAATTAGATGGAGTGCCGTCCATCACGCTCGATGTGGTGTGTGGTGGGGGAAAAGAAGATGAAGAAGTACCGACTTCGGCGTCGATAGCAGGAACGCGGACAAGACGGGCACTAGTATCCCGTGTCCAGCCGAGCATGCACTAAGCGGGTTTAGTGCAAGTGGCAGCGTGTGTGTGATTTAAATTTGGCTTGTTTTTGAAAAATGTGGGACTCAAGACAAATCACTCTAAAATGCACAAGCAACCCTAGAACTAAGGTCACCTAGGTCCAGTCTCTAGACCGCTCCTAGACTTCCAAAAGACAAGCCGCAGGATCAATCCTCTACCGCCTTCATACTACGCTTGTAGCCAGGTAAGTGCCAGGTAAGTGGGAAGGAACCACGTCGTGGGCCTAATTAAAAACCACTAGCCTTTGTCACACTTGCCTAGGCACTACAAAAGTAATGCGGATAAACGATAGATTACCCACGACCTTCCTCTGTCCTTATTGAGCGCGGTAGTCCTTAGAGTCTGGTCTAGATATTTTTTAAATTAATGAAGGGTTGATCTATATGCTCAGTTTGTGATTTGTGGGGCTTAGGAAGGGTGATGAAATCCCCACCTAATCTTGATTTGGTCTTTGCCCCTTAAAGTCCGTATTAAATATGCAAAACAAAACCAATCACAAAACTTTTGCAAAAAGATTTTTTTTTAGCGGCGCGATTTTGCAAAGAATCCTGCAGAAAATAGATTTTATTAGATTTAGAGGAGAGAGAAGGAGTTAAGAAATATACCAGAGAAGTTCGGAACCCTAGATCTCCTGCTTCCTCAAGTCTGTGACTCCAAATCTCCTTGCAAAAAAATTCACGCACAAATCGTTAAATATGCAATTTACAGTTTTGTTTTAATAATGACATGACTCGTCTAAGAATTCAACACAAATAGTAAAAAATAAAAAATTACGCACGTATCCCCGGCAACGGCGCCATTTGATTGATACGAAAAAGTGTGTTTTTGTGTAGTTTACCGCAATCAGAACGGTGTCGCGCGCAGCTAGACCGAGGTGAGTACGGGTCGTCCTCTGGGAAACGTGGAACCTTTTACTTTTACTTTAGATGTGTTGAGAAAGAGAGGAGGGATAAAGAATTTTATAGAAAGATTTCTAGATCTACGTTAAACAAGAATGTAAAATATAGATCTAGATTATTTTAAAGATGTAATTAATATAATAAGAGGGCTTGTAGGGTTCGTTAGGATTTAGTAGTTATGGACGATTAATTAAAAGTTACCCTTTTTATCCATTAATAGATTTAGAACTAGAACGACGGTGATGCATGTAAATTAGGGTTTCTGGAGGGAAAAAGGAATCCCACTCTTAACCCTTATCTCGACACGGAACTCCGTTAATATCTAGCCTTTACCAAAACAATCATTAATCTAATCTTTAATCGCGGTCAGAACTAGCAAAGAATTGCTAGCACGCCCGATTAGGATGTTAATGATTCTTTTGATAAAGTTCCTAAACTTTATAGGACTTAAAAAGGGTTTAATTATTTTCATCGTCCATTAGCCTACCCTAATCCTACGAACCCTAACAAGCGGAGAATTACTCGCGCATGTTGGGAGACGAAGTTGAAAAGACAGAGAGGGAAAACATAATGTAAAATGCAAAGACAATTAAATAAAATAACTACCTTTATTAATCGACTTGAACAAACTACACTTTAATCCGTA
>CM057340.1:230855456-230892956 GCA_030015575.1 Agapanthus africanus
GTGGCACAACGGGGGTGAGTTGCTGTTCATATCAGATTTTTGCATTTTTATACCACCCAATTTTTATCATATTGCTTATCGGTAGGTACTCTTGAGCCGTGTTTGCTAGTCAATTGCAGGATACAGGTTCTCGGCTCTAAATGGTGAAATTCATGGAAAAACACGACAAAATTCGGGTTCCTGCCAACCACAGATAAAACACGGGTCTCCGCTCTCTATCCGTATGTTGCCACACACCAGTTTGAGAGACAAAATGGAAAATCAATGTCATTTTCATGCACAAGGCTCAATAGCAACACAAGATCCAAGAAATCTACACGGAGCTCGAGGAAATCATGACAAAAAGATCCACATCAAATCACCTTTTGACATGCTAAAAATCTGGAAGAAATGTGGAGAGATTCTGAGAAACAAAGTGTACCAAACTGATCCAAACATCAACACTAAGAAGCACAGAAAATCTGAGCAACCAATTCCTCCAAAGCGCCGCAGTTCCGCGGCATAAGCATGCTTAGGCCGCGGAACCGCGGCCGTACGGCCTCCTCAGCTGCTGATGTTTTAGGGTTATTTTGGTCTTTTTATGAAGAGGCAGATTGTTGCCCTAGATTTCCATTTCCCTGCCTATAAATAGTTCAGAACTTGCCAAAGCCAAGGGTCCATAATCTTGTATTTTAGGTTTTAGAATACTTGTTGCTCTTCTTCCTCTTCTCATCTCTTCTCAATTAAAAACTTGTAGTGAGCTTTTGTGAGTGAAGAATGATGAATAAAGAAGTTCTTTTTGTTATTATACTTGTCTTGCTCTTGTTATGTTAATTGCTTGTAATCTTCAATTGATAATTTAGTTGTTGTTATTTATTGTTGTTTCTTTCTTATTCTCTTTTCCTTTATCCTTAAACAACCATGATTCTTACGTTTGATCCTTGCCAAGGTGAGGTCGCAAATAGCTAGTTGTTATCTTCTAATCTCCTTCTTTCTATCTTCCTCCTTTGTTTTATTTTTCGTTCTTCTTGTAATGGGTGAGTAGTTTCCATACTTGTTAGGGTAGGATAAGGGAAGTTTGAGAGAAGGAAATCTCTCTCACTCATTCCTTGCCCAACATCTTAAATCGAACTCCCGTTAATTGAACCACAATCTGCTCCCTACGGCACCCTATCCTACATGATAGCGGTGATTCCGTAGTGAGACCGGGTGTGGTGGAATTAACCGGAGGTTAAGGCTAAGAGCCAAGAACGGACGGACAAGCACCAAAAGGAAGAATATATGCGTTGGAATGCCTAGCTTATACTCGCAAGTTCCTTTCTAGTCGTGCTAATCCCCGTTGTTGCCGATTACCGTAACACCGATATTAAGAGTGGCAACGAAAGAAGTGAGCGACTCCTAACTCAAACTAACCTAATCTTAACCCTAACAAGCTCTCTTTACATATCATTTTAACACTTAGTTAATCACAAACAAATCTGGACTTTTGGACTTAACTCGTTAAAGCACATAGAAAAAGATTCCCATCTCCCTGTGGACGACCCGAACTCAACCGGCTAGCTACAAGCGAAACCGTCTTGATTGCGGTAACAAACTTAGCACGCAAAAACTCTACCAATCAAATGGCGCCGTTGCCGGGGAGACGGTAGTTTATTTCTTTGTGTAATTTCGGGTTAATTTGTGAATATAAATATAACCGAAAAACAAAACAAAAAAATATACATTGTAAAAAAAAATCATCTTGTTATTTTTAATTTGTTTTTGTGCAAGTGTGCAGGATAATACGAAGTTCGAGTTCAGTGCCAAAGACGTGGGAAGTTAGACCCACATCTCGCGGCCACACCGCGACGGATCAAGACGAAGCAAACGGTCTACTGTAAAATTCTGGAGCATATTCAGTGAGCGAATCAAGATTCAGGAGCTCCAGACAAGAAGTGGACAGCCACTACAGCACACCCAAAAATTTCAGAAGCCCAACTCCACCTTACTGCCGCGGAACCGCGGCCACTTCTTCTTCTTCTTCTTCGCCTTCGTCTTCAGAGCCTATTCTCCATTCTTCAAAAGGCTCTTCTTCTTCTTCTGCTCTGAACGGACCCACTTCTCACTCCACGAAAACACCAGTTCTGGAATCCGCTCCAGCTTCATAATCTCCTCCACAAGCATTGGACTCAACTAATTCTAAAAACGTTCCATTTCCAAACCGGTTGAGGTCCAATAAACAAAATACACAAATGGAGAAGATTCTGGAGTTATTTAAGCAGGTTAACATTAACATTCCTCTTTTAGATGCTGTCCAACAAGTCCCGTCCTACGCGAGAATCTTAAAGGACTTGTGCACGAAAAAGAGGAAGTCTCAGGTACCCAAGAAAGTTTTCTTGGCTAGTGCTGTGAGTGATGCTCTTACCCAATCTTTACCACAAAAACGGAAGGACCCTGGCTGTCCTACGATTTCTATTACCATTGGGGATAAGAACATCAACCGCGCACTATTAGATCTTGGTGCCAGTGTTAACCTGCTTCCGTACTCAGTATACAAGCAATTAGGCGTAGGAGAGCTGAAACCCACACACTGTACTCTCCAAATGGCCGACCGATCGATCACCCATCCTAGGGGTGAGCTAGAGTATGTGTTAATCAAAGTCGGGGACTTCATATTCCCTGTTGACTTCATTGTATTAGACACACAGCCTGTAGCTAACCCCCGGAATCAAATTCTGGTGATACTCGGTCGCCCATTCCTTGCAACCTCAAATGCTGTGATCAATTGTCGCAATGGTTCGATGAACCTGTCTTTTGGAAACATGACAATTGAACTCAACATTTTTAGGTTGGGAAATCAGCCCTCCGAACCTAATGCTCATATACTGGACTTTTGCTCAATCCAGGAGATCACCCCTGAAGAGTGTGAATTCGAGGAGTTTTTGTTCGATCACTATAACTTTAACGCCACTAGTGCGTTCCTCTTCGAACCTGCTGCTGTTTCTGCGCCCGACAACGACTACGAGTGTTTCACTTTCTCGAACGATCTTAGCCACTCACCACCCGAGTTTGAATCCTTCGAATTTCCGGATGAGTTACCTGAACCATCCAACTCGGTCGCTTACACTCGTTTTGAACCTTTGCTGGAATCTTTTTTGTTCTAGACCTTTTCACCAATCTTGCCTTCAATCGTTTCACCTCCAACGCTCGAACTCAAGCCTTTGCCGTCTCACCTTAAGTACGCTTACTTGGGTGAGAACGAGACCCTCCCTGTTATCATCTCGGTTTCTCTAGCTCCAGAGCAAGAGAAAGCCCTTCTTGCGGTCTTGCACAGCAATAGGCAAGCTTTTGGCTGGTCCATGGCGGACATCAAGGGGATTAGTCCCCTGATCGTTGAACATCACATTCATCTGATGGATGATGCCAAACCAGCCAGAGATCCTCAAAGGCGACTCAACCCAGTCATGAAGGAGGCTGTGAAGAAGGAGATCGTAAAATGTCTGGATAGTGGTATCATTACCCTATCTCTGATAGCCAGTGGGTTAGCCCCATTCATGTTGTCCCCAAGAAATCAGGTATAACGGTCATCACTAACGAGGCGAACGAGTTAATCCCTACTCGCACCCAAACTGGGTGGCGAGTATGCATCGATTACAGAAAACTCAACGCCGCAACGCGGAAGGACCACTTTCCGCTACCTTTCATTAACCAAATGCTTGAACGATTGGCCGTACACGAGTACTACTGCTTTCTTGATGGCTACTCCGGCTATAATCAGATTCCCATCGCCGAAAAAGACCAGGACAAGACCACATTCACTTGTCCTTTCGGCATGTTCGCATATCGTCGCATGCCCTTTGGGTTATGCAATGCGCCCGCTACCTTCCAGCGGTGTATGATGGGAATCTTCTCAGACATGGTGGAAAAATTTCTGGAGATCTTCATGGACGATTTCTCCATCTTCGGCGATTCTTTCAACGAGTGTTTGCTGCATCTTGACGCTATCCTTACCCGATGTAAGGAAAAGAACCTCACTTTGAATTGGGAGAAATGCCACTTCATGGTGCGCGAAGGTATTGTCTTAGGACATATCATTTCACAAAATGGCATAGAGGCCGACAAAGCGAAGATTGAGGTCATTTCCAATCTCCCTCATCCCAGATGCGTCCGAGACATCCGAGCCTTCCTTGGCCATGCCGGTTTCTATAGACGGTTCATCAAGGACTTTAGCAAGATTGCTAGGCCCTTGACTCTTCTACTGGCCAAGGACACGCCATTTGACTTCAACTCGAGCTGTGTGACTGCGTTCGAGTCATTGAAAAGCTCACTCACTTCTGCTCCCGTTCTTTCTTCACCTGACTGGACGCACCCATTTGAGATTATGTGCGATGCATCCGACTTTGCCATTGGTGTTGTCCTTGGACAACACATCAATAAGATGCCGCACGTAATCTATTATGCGAGCCGAACCCTAAACGACGCCCAACTCAATTATACAACAACTGAGAAGGAATTCTTGGCTGTTGTATTTGCTTTAGAAAAGTTCAGGCCCACCTCATCGGCTCTCCAGTCATTATCTACACAGACCATTCTGCTCTGCGCCATCTTTTTGCGAAGAAAGATACAAAATCTCGGCTAATAAGTTGGATCCTCTTGCATCAAGAATTTGACCTTGTCATTAAGGACAAACGAGGATGTGGAAACGTAGTTGCCGACCATCTCTCACGACTTCCTTCTTCGCCTTCGCTTCAAATTCCGATCAACGACGTTTTCCCGGATGAACAGCTCTTGACAGTATCTTGCGAACCCTGGTTCGCAGATATTGTGAACTATTTGGCCACAGGATTACTACCGACTGAATGGTCAAGTCAGGACAGACTTCGCTTCTTATCCCAAGTAAAACACTTTTACTGGGACGAACCCTATCTGTTCACGTACTGTCCCGTCCAGATTATTCGTCGGTGTGTCCCTGACGAAGAATTCAAGAGTGTGCTGTCATTTTGCGACGATCAAGCATGTGGTGGGCATTTTGGCCTCAGAAAGACAGCTGAGAAGATCTTGCAATGTGGTTTCTACTGGCCACAACTCTTCAAAGACGCTCATGACTATTGCAAGACTTGCTCCCGGTGCCAACACTTAGGCCGGATATCCCGGAGGAACGAGATGCCGCTCCAACCAATCTTGGTCGTGGAGATTTTCGACGTTTGGGGGATCGATTTCATGAGGCCGTTTCCCAGCTCTTTCGGGAACTTGTACATCCTTCTCGCTGTTGATTACGTCTCTAAGTGGGTCGAGGCTGTGCCCAGCCTGACTAACGACAACAAGGTTGTCGTTAGGTTTCTTAAAGAAAACATTTTCTCCCGTTTTGGGCACCCCCAAGCGATCATTAGAGACAATGGAACTCATTTCTGCAATAAGACTTTCGAGGCCTTGATGCGGAAATATTCCATTAATCATAAGCTATCCACGCCCTACCACCCCCAAACCTGTAGGCAGGCCGAAGTTTCAAATCGGCAAATCAAGCAGATACTGGAGAAGAAGATTTCCAAGAACCGTAACGATTGGTCGCTGAAACTCACTGATGCCCTTTGGGCATTTCGAATCGCTTATAAGACCGATCTTGGCATGTCTACCTATCGACTTGTGTACGGAAAGGCTTGCCACCTCCCTGTCGAAATAGAGCATCGCGCATTTTGGGCGATAAAGGAGCTGAATCTGTCTCTTGAAGATGCGGGCAGCCATCGGAAGCTGCAACTGAACGAATTGAGTGAGCTTAGGGATGAGGCTTACGATAACGCGGTTGTCGTTAAGAACCGAACGAAGGTGTTTCACGATAAACACCTTTTGCGCAAAACTTTCGTACCTGGTTAACAGGTACTGCTTTACGACACCCGGCTACACTTCCATCCAGGAAAGCTCAGATCTCGCTGGAAAGGGCCGTATTTTGTGCGGAATGTGTATCCGCATGGCGCTGTGGATTTGGAGAATCCAAAGGACGGTTCATTTTTCAGAGTGAACGGACACCGACTTAAACCGTACCTTAGCGCCAAAGCAACAGAGGAGCTCCTGGTCTTACAGGAGCCGGTTTACCCCGCATAATCTTCCTCTGCCTACCACCAAACTTCGGTTATCCAGCCAAGAACAGTGGACACTATTCCAAATAAGTTTGGGGGTATGTATATACCTTTTTGTATTTATTTGTGGATATTCTTTTCCTTTTTCTTTACTCTTTAAAAACATAAAAAAAAACATAAACAAATTTGTGTATATCTAACCGACAATTTTGACCCTTCAAATGATCTCTTCATGCGATGGCAGTGAGGACACTGTCCGGTTTAAGTTTGGGGGTACGCTCGGTACGCATTTCTATCATTCGCATTCATATGTATATTTTGCATCTGCATACTAAAATCCATAAAATCCATAAAAATCTTAAAATTTTCTAAAAACATAAAAACTTTTTTGTCAAGTTAGCTAGTGGGAGGACTCTGATTCAACATTTCGACGGTTTTGTTTGATAAAATAAGAATAACTAAATCTTATGTTTAGATTTTGAAAACCTGAAAGATAACTCTCCTTTGAAGTTAACTATAGTTGATATGCGTCTTTACATCACACTACACGTGTTGTGAGTTTTGGAAATTAGATGTTAAGTCTTTTATGTCTAAAAACTTTTAAATAGATAAGTGATTTTCTGAGGATCAAATAGGTTTGTTCTGAAATAAGTAATACCAAGAATAGTTTATGAAGTGAAGTGAATATGAAGGAATGTGATTGATGCCTTAATTGGAACTAAGTCTGAAAAATAACCCATCTGAAACTTGATTGGAATGATTACACACCGAACCCACTAAACACGTCTTTTATCCAAAAAAAAAATAATTGAACTGCCGGTTATATCTCCATTCGTATTGAATCATCATGATTTTCACGCCAAACTGTCTTTTGTTTTTGGACCTAGGTAACTTGAGTAATTAAGTCCGCTGGGGTGTTTCTACACCTAATGCCCTAAAACCAACTGGTTTGGGAGCATTGGCCCAAAGCTCGCTAAGAAGCCTAGAAAGTCCAGATTAAAACAAAGTCAAGCAAGTGTTCTCTCCGAGTTAAAATTCCTAACGGTTCTTTGTGTGAGAATAATCTTGACAAAAGACAAGTTTTTATAAAAAATATTTCTAGCGGAGATATGAATGTTTTATTCTATGATAAAGACTATTGCACCTTCACAGAGGTGTGTATAAAATGAAAACAAGAAAAATGTGGAGTGAAAAATAAGACCTAGTTTCCTGTTAAGGAAGATAGAAATTCTGAAGTTGAAACTTTACTGGAAAACGAAACTTGAAAAATGCTTAACTTTTTATAAAACTTATGTGATCCTTTCAAAATTCTTATATAGGCTTTATTGTGTGACATGATGACTTTATTCGACCCTTCTGGAACTTAACGACACTATTTGCACAACACGTAAAGACGTATAAAATCTTAAGTTAAATAAGAAGCGAGATGTGAAAAATAAAGGTTCGATAGTCTAGACTTAGGATCATAGAATTGTTATTTTCTGAAACAAAACTTTAGGGGTTTGAATCATAGTTATTTTGCAAAACTAGCTTGACCGGATTTTGTGGGTAGTATCCGCTGAAAACCCTCAGGAGACAACACTCCTCCTACTAGGGACACCTAGAGGTTCAACGGCTTGTTGCACATGCTCAGTGCAATCGCGTTCCCTGCGAAAGTGAGGTTAGAAAATTTTTTATGAATAAATTGGCTTTGCTCGGGACGAGCAAATGATAAGTTTGGGGATATTTGTTCATATCAGATTTTTGCATTTTTATACCGCCCAATTTTTATCATATTGCTTATCGGTAGGTACTCTTGAGGCGTGTTTGCTAGTCAATTGCAGAATACAGGTTCTCGGCTCTAAACAGTGAAATTCATGGAAAAACACGACAAAATCCGGGTTCCTGCCAACCACAGATAAAACACGGGTCTCCGCTCTCTATCCGTATGTTGCCACACACCAGTTTGAGAGAAAAAATAGCAAATCAATGTAATTTTCATGCACAAGGCTCAATGACAACACAAGATCCAAGAAATCTACGCGGAGCTCGAGGAAATCATGATAAAAAGATCCACATCAAATCACCTTTTGACATGCTAAAAATCTGGAAGAAATGTGGAGAGATTCTGAGAAACAAAGTGTACCAAACTGATCCAAACATCAACACTAAGAAGCACAGAAAATCCGAGCATCCAATTCCTCCAAAGCGCCGCGGTTCCGCGGCATAAGCATGCTTAGGCCACGGAACCGCGGCCGTACGGCCTCCTCAGCTGCTGATGTTTTAGGGTTATTTTGGTCTTTTTATGAAGAGGCAGATTGTTGCCCTAGATTTCCATTTCCCTGCCTATAAATAGTCCAGAACTTGCCCAAGCCAAGGGTCCATAATCTTGTATTTTAGGTTTTAGAATACTTGTTGCTCTTCTTCCTCTTCTCATCTCTTCTCCATTAAAAACTTGCAGTGAGCTTTTGTGAGTAAAGAATGATGAATAAAGAAGTTCTTTTTGTTATTATACTTGTCTTGCTCTTGTTATGTTAATTGCTTGTAATCTTCAATTGATAATTTAGTTGTTGTTATTTATTGTTGTTTCTTTCTTATTCTCTTTTCCTTTATCCTTAAACAACCATGATGCTTACGTTTGATCCTTGCCAAGGTGAGGTCGCAAATAGCTAGTTGTTATCTTCTAATCTCCTTCTTTCTATCTTCCTCCTTTGTTTTATTTTTCGTTCTTCTTGTAATGGGTGAGTACTTTCCATACTTGTTAGGATAGGATAAGGGAAGTTTGAGAGAAGGAAATCTCTCTCACTCTTTCCTTGCCCAACATCTTAAATCGAACTACCGTTAATTGAACCACAATCCGCTCCCTACGGCACCCCATCCTACATGATAGCGGTGATTCCGTAGTGAGACCGGGTGTGGTTGAATTAACCGGAGGTTAATGCTAAAAGCCAAGAATGGACGTACAAGCACCAAAAGGAAGAACTTATGCGTTGGAAAGCCTAGCTTATACTCGCAAGTTCCTTCCTAGTCGTGCTAATCCCCGTTGTTGCCGATTACCGTAACACCGATATTAAGAGTGGCAACGAAAGAAGTGAGCGACTCCTAACTCAAACTAACCTAATCCTAACCCTAACAAGCTCTCTTTACATATCATTTTAACACTTAGTTAATCACAAACAAATCTGGACTTTTGGACTTAACTCGTTAATGCACATAGAAAAAGATTCCCATCTCCCTGCGGAGGACCCGTACTCAACCGGCTAGCTACAAGCGAAACCGTCTTGATTGCTGTAACAAACTTAGCACGCAAAAACTCTACCAATCAGTTGCCAACTCGTGAATAGTAGATAACATATGCAGTAATCGCAGGAATGTACGTACAGCATGAATCTAAGATATGCGATTACAGTAATAACATGTTATGTGAATGCAGAATAATGGAAAGTACACTAGCAGGTACAATCAATATGTGAAGCAATAGTACATGACAGTAGTATGCAATAACTATGCGATAGGGTTATGAGAATGCAAATATGCAGCTATCATGAAGTGTATACTAACAGGTAATCCTAATATATGAAACTGTGCATAAAATAGATAAGTGTGAGGTATGGGGTGGAATATGTCATTTCCACGAAAACCGGACATCGTGGCAGGATCACAATCCATCAAGACACTCAAATCCCAAATCCTCAAATCAGCCCCCAAGTTGGGCTCTCATATCATATAAGTCTCACATCTCCTCAATTTACAATATCGAATAGATCTCCTATATCCCGAATGTACAAAGCAGCAATCTCTTTCATATCCAATATCCAATCTCAATAAATCACCTATATCCCAAGTCGAATCTCAAATAATTTCTAACATCCTAAATATATATATTTGCAGAAATAAAAATGATGGGGGCAATACACATATATTAGCATCCCATTCCACTAATATTGGTGTAAGAGTATATATAACAACGGCTAAATCCCCTGTTATATATACAAAGGTGTTAAAAGAAATATCATGAAAACAATGTGCCAAGCATCGACACAGAAATCCTGATCACGTATCATACGCTATCCCGAAAGCACGAGTGCCTAGCTCTGACCCTCGCCTCTCGACGTATGCATACGTACATGACTCCCAACGGTATCTCCATGATCCCCGCCGAGTCATCAGTACTGTCACCGGTAGGTACTCTCCCGCCTCCAGGCACAATCGGCAACATCCTTCGATCTTCTTGCCGAGGGGAACCGTACCGGGCCCCACCATGTACCCTCATACGGCAACCACACCTCGTATGGAGTATATAATCAGAACCGATAAATCTCATGATGGCTGCGCAAATATCATATAAAGGAAACCTGGTTTTTCAATGTATGCATAATTTCATGAACTCCCGCGGTTCCCAAATCCAGAAAACAACATGTAAAATCCAAATAAACAATGCGCAAATCCAGGAATAAATATATGCGATATATCTGAATGCGAGCATATAAATGAGAACATATAGCTGAAACCAGATGCATGCGAAATCAATAAGGTACAGCTAAGTATAGGTGTCTACCTACAAGTAAAAGATGTCGTATACCCCCTGGGTATAAATAGAATATGTAGGATATCCCCTCCCGGTATAAGTAAAATATGTGCAAGGTATACCTGTAGCTGTATCGCAAGGTGTATATGTACCTATCACTAATGGTAAGATACACTACAGGTATACCGATAAGATAGATGTCATGTATGATAAGCAATATAGTATCAATAAGGGGTTTGTGTGTGACATGGCAATTATTGACGGTGTGTGTGTAGCATACAATCCGTGCTCGTGCAACATGAACCGTCAATAATATGTGCAGTGTCCTACGGCTGCTAGTCACAGTATAATTGTATCTAAGAAATAGAGTAAAGACGCAATTCTAACAATGACGTAGAATATGCGACAAGTATTAGAATCCGAACCCAGACGCATAACGCCATGCGGGCGATTCCCCTGTAGATGTTAAATCTACTCACCTACGCTCCACGCTAGGTGAATCCTACCATCTGCTCCCCCTGTAGCAGTGTCCGTAGTCCCCGCCTGCAAACCTGAAAATGAGACAAGGAATACATATATAAGTAAATATCTCGCAAAACGCGATATCGAACCCAAACGAGAAACTCGCGTCGCGAACTAAACGCGTGTGTGCACGATATGCTAAAACGTGTGTATACGCGTCTAAAACCATCGCGACACGCTGGATCACAGAACCCACTCACGTATCGCGCGTATCGCGCAAACACAACGGACATGCAAAACGATATTTGATCCTAGATTTTGTTAGTTATATGTATGCCCTAGAGGCCATTACTATACATAGGATGTATATTGTAGTGGATGCTGGGACATATATAGGGAGGACTTTCTTGCTCGACATGATAATATGCTATCTGGTTGATCTTTACCTTAACGTGTACACTGATTGTCTCCCTGTTACATGTTGGTAAAGCCCTTAGGATCTGTACTTGACTACCTGGACTATGATGCGGATCATACTAGTGGGGACATGGTAGTCCATAAGTACATCCTTCAATGTCCCTAGTCATGGGTGTATCGAGACGGGGCATCGATATACCAGAGTAGACTAGCGTATACCTTCTCGACCCATACAGATGGGTGATGGATGATCCCATATCCATTGGTGTTTGACATCAGAGATGATATACGGGTGCTCAGTAGAGACTGGGTACACTGGACAAACTCGCCGAGAACTCCCAGATGGTATTATACCTCACGTCAGATGGCAGTTCTCTGGTGACACTGGTACAGAGTAGTCTGTTGACCCGAGATCGTCATAGAGTCTTGTGTGGTTCCCACTGTGCTTTGATTTCCATCTTACCACGTCCAAGAGGGTGTGCAAAACGGTGGTTTTTGGGTACAGTCCCGAGTCACATGTAGGCAATGAGCGATAGGAGGGGATTCGTCTCTCCCGGTATAGGGAGTTGATGTTGCGCTGTGTTCGATTGGCTATAACAGGAAATCCCTGGCCAGGGTTGCTGAGATTTACTGGTAAGTGTTACCAGTAGTTTCTCGAAGTGTTATAGACCTCATATCGACACGACTTATCGAGCTATTGGGGTCTGACGTTTACCACCCCTAGGCGAGATATGCGACATATCAGACGATCAGACCGGACTGTACGGTAGTGTTACTGGTTGGATTCACTGGAGTGTGTTGCGCCACGGCAGCGCCCCGGCCGTCTTACTCGAGGCCAAATTGCGGAATCAAAAATTTTCCTTACTCGGAAACCGGCGCTACCGCGGACAAAGAAAACCCGGATCGTTAACCATTAACCTATACTAGCTATCTAGAGATGGGGTGAGAAGTATACCGAGTGATCCGAGTCCTCCGGTCTTCTCGTCATCGTCCCGATCTCCCGCGGAAAGTGTAGTCTCCATATGGTCGCCTCCTCGCCGGAAAGGGCACCACATCGCCTGCGTCTTTTACGGGCTCCCGCCTCAATACCGAGGCAACTCGAGCATGAAGCCGGCAACTCGACATGCTCAAGATATGCTGTAGGATGTGTAGAGTGTATGTCTCACTTTGGGTTTGGTTGCCATAGATGGAGGAATGGAAGGAATGAACTTTGGAGTGATGTGAGAAATTTTGTAGCAAGAAGAATGAGATGCAAAATGAATTCCTCATACAAAATTAACCCTCTCCTTCTTTCTCTCCCTAATGAGTGGCCGGCCCATTTCAAGTGGAAATGGTGGAGGAGGCAAAGTCAAATACAAGAGGGAGGTGATGGTAGGAGAAAAGAAGGGGGTGACCACATCCAAGGTCAAAGAAACATCAACCATGCTTACATCAAATCCAAACCATACCCTTTCAATCACATTAAAGCAAGCATGGTTGAAAGATATCATAATAAATACTTTTGCAAGAAACCCCCTCCACAAAAGTAATTTGCAAAACTGCAAATTACCCCCTCCATCGGAAAAGTCCGGCCGGGAAAGAACAAAGGAAAACCGGCCGGAACGGAATGCAAACTGGCAACTCCAGAAATCTGGTCCCGTAATAAATTACAGGAAAACCCCAATACTGTGCATACACACCCGCATCTGTATTCCGTCCGGATACAAATGCAATGAGACAAAATCTACACTGTACTAAACTAGTACCGGCTTAAACCAAAGCCGGCTAGTAAAAATCCGTTCGATCCTGATCCGTGCAATACCGCACGTATCTGATCGAACCCTGCCATATAACTATACGGCCACTAGTACAAAACTGTCCGATCCTGATCCGTGCAATACCGCACGTATCTGATCGGACCCTGCCATATCTCCATACGGCCTCTACAGCGTTTCGCCCGAAAGCTGAGTAACTGAAAGTGTGGTGGACTCTAAAGACTCGTCAATACTATGGCTGTAGATTTAACCACTAGCACGTCAGAGGTATTAGCCAATACGTGACGGGCCACCAGCTATTGACCAAAAGGGACGTCGATGAGCGAACTCATCCTGACACCCTACTGAGCCTGTCAGTGACAATATCCGTACAGTCCGGTCCGTTCGTCTATGAGTATCGCATGGCGGGCCTAGGGGGTTGGTAAAAGTCAGACCCCCAAAAGCGGTACAAGTCGTGTCGGAGTGTAGCCCAGAACGCCCTGAGATACTACTGGAATACCTACCAGTAAATCTCCTGCCTCGGCCGAGGGCTTTGCGTAATGGCTCTCCTAGACACAGCGCGACCTCACCCCCAATACCGGGAGAGACGAACCCCTGAAGATCCGCTCACTGCCTCCATGTGGCTCGGGACTGTGCCCAACTAAAACCTGTTTGCACGACTCCTTTGAGCCGTGGTAGGGTAGAAATCAAAGCACAGTGGGAACTCACACGAGACAAATGACGATCCTCAGGTCGATGAACTAACCTGTACACATGTCACCTGGGAACTGCTATCTGACGTCAGGTATAAGCCCAACTAGCAGGTTCCCGGCGAGTCCTGTTCGGTGTACTCATAACCCAATGAGCACCTGTATACATCTTAGGTGAACCAACTGACACCAGTGGCTTGTGAGACCGGCCACCGCCCCTCGTCGGGGTCTCGACTGTATACACTAGTCTACTAATGGAGTATCGATGCCCAGTCTCGAAACTCCCACGACTAGGGACCTTTTAAGGATGTGCTTATAGACTACCAGCTCCCACGTATATGATCGCCATCATACTGCTGGTCGTCAAGCAAGAATCCTAGGGGCTCTATCAACGTGTAATAGCGACATGTCAGGTCACCTAAAGCAGTACACGATGATAAAGATAAACCAGATAGCATACTATCATCTCGAGTAAGACTGTCCTACCGGGATAGGTCCTCCCTCAATCATTGCAATCACGTGCCTGTGATCCAATAATTGACTCTGAGGGCACTATCTCCAACAATCTCCCACTTGCACTCAAAGCTAATTATTGCGATGTCGCGTACTCACAGCCCGTGTGATACCGAACACCCAACTCCTCTACTAGTCAGTCTCACAATGCTCGTTTGCGAAACTATTGCGTTCGAGGAATAGCCTTAGTGAGTGGATCCGCTGTGATGTTTCTTTCTATGTCTCTCTATATCTCATGTTCGCGGAGAAAGCCATCTCCCGAAATGAGCAATACCTGTCTTAGAACGTCTGGATGTCTGATGGGACCTAGCTCATAAATGAACTTCAAATCCAAACTTCTTAGACTGTATCGACAACTGAACTTAATCAGTAACCTGCGCCATGCCTCCCTCAGTATTGCCTTGGACCACCTGTCCAAAATACTGCTCCTCGTCAGAGGGAGAACTATAACTCTGACAACCTCCTTGTCATCCATGTCACCTTGGAAGCCTGGAGTGATAACCGTCTCCTAAAGGAGGCAGCCGTTATCATATCCCTAGAACATTCACTTATGTTCTAAAACTGCTTCCGACTGTTCCTCCAGGATTGGATCAATATCAACTTATTGCATCTAGTGCAAGAACAACATCTGGTGTGGTACTTGACATCTCATGATTGACTCAATTGCCTAAGCAAGTGATCTGTCAATCATGCACATCCTCTCCCCTTTAGTCTTTAAGACACCTTTAGAGAGGGTGACTCCATTACCTGCAGGTATACTACCGTGCCAGGAGTCGTCCATTCTAAATACTCATAGAATGCTGTCAAGGTACCCTTATTGGGAAAACACCCAAATCTAGATCTAAAACCATAGGTCTAGTAACCAGTATGTCTGATATAATATCCAAGTCCCATGTGGAGAAAACACTGTGTGACGACCAAAGTATAACCGATCGTAGTATAGGAATATCACTTCCTACTACCTTCTCAACAGATCCATCCCCTATTCTGATGACATCAAACCCATGACTGTCACATCAGAAACAGATGATCTAACTCCGCTATATCTGCTCTAGTCTATAAATAGACATAAGCCTGATGTCCACCAATGCTTCCGCTGCTCCCACTGACTACGACAACCCTCTGCCAGAGTCATATAGACGTGCACTTCTAAAGCTAATTTAGAACGACGCTATACTCATCCTCCTGCCGGTTCTCGCAGCCTGGAACAACAACAATGGCAAGTGTGGGTAAACAAGAACTTCCCTGTCACCGTCCTTGAGGCTACCGGAGTACCTCTCGGGTGCCTGAAGGTACCCACCTTATCTGCGGAGTGGCCAATGGAATGTCAAAACAGATTGAATCTCTAGGTTCCTTATCAAATCTTCAGTAATCGTTTGTGGTTCTGGAATTACTTCCAGTTCTACCATACTCCCACTACTGTTTTCTGAAAAAATCCATTTTTAATAAAACTGTGGCGAGTGTAGAACAATATTGCTATTGTTCATCCAGATGGTAGAAAATCAACCCTCATCATAGCCTGGGTCAACCCACAAACAGCCATTACAGAAACGTGCCTTGAGTTATCCGGAGTCTGGTTTTAAGCATAAGCCGGGCAACTCCCCGTACCTTAACATCGTTAAGATATGAACTGTTCTATATCAAATATAGAACCAGAGGCACTGATTTAATTGAAACAAATTCAAATCATGCAACTATCTCCAGTGCATGTAAACTAAATGGAAGGAGGTCGATCAGCGTTACTCAACTTAGGAACGTTTCCAATTATGAGTAACCTGAAAGAGAAGCAATCTGTCTTCATCATTACTATCAACTGAATACCATACACAAGTATCTACATCTTCGATCACTTTGAAGAATCCCGATACTTGCTTCACCTGGTTCTCTACTCTATTCAAATACCTATAACTCCTCAAAACTCAGACCCTGTGTTCCTACGAAACACATGTCTAAGAACTAGAGAAGTTAAAAGTAAACAGAATATAGTATAAGGACCAACCCCTCTGTCCTAATGGACACTGGACAACATACAATACTCTGTATAAGTCCGCTGAGTCTAACAAATCTTTCACTGTGTGTCGTAGGTTGAAAACTGTACTTATGGTTAAGAAGAATTACACCGCTGTTTAATGCTCCTTACATAACCATCCACTGATATAGGTAAATGTCATCGACATAATATCAAAAGGTATATCTCACTCTATGAAAATAGACGTACAGATATATCAATTTGAAATTGGTGCACAACAGCGGATATTCAAAACCAAATATTTGCCGACCGGCAAACAACCCAGGTGACTTCCTCAAATATCACCGATTACAACGAATCCCGATATAATGAGGATGATCACCCAATTCCCAATAACTTACTCCCACTCAGCATCTGTAAAACCATACAGATGTGAGAATCCAACCTGGTAAATACATACCCTGGAGCAAGTGTCTAACTGGGAAATCAGTTTTCCATTAACAGTATACAGTGAAACTGAAACATTGAAATGTTTCGTTGGGGTATCGTGGTATTCCTAGTAATGCCTCTTCCATTATCCAGATTCACAACTGTAACCGTATAATTCTTTGCCACCTCTCCAAATCCCTTTATGTGTCTTTAGTCATTACCTTCTGTACACCCCTTTAGGCCAAATGGTTTTCTTCCTTCCCTACCGTTCGGCACCAGCCTATGGTTTGGAAGAAGACTATCCAAAAAGCATAAAGGGTGTACTGTCCTAATCCTAGAAGCACTCGCAACGCGAGAGAAGGTGAAGATAAAAGACACCTGAATGTACTTTATTCCTATTTCTCCTGAACCAGAATCCATCCCCGAACTGGAACTAGTTCCTTTCGAGTTCGTATATAACCATACGATGGAGTATCCAATAAGCTGTGGATCTTCGTAGTGACACGGAGTGTCCCGGAGAAATACAAAGGTGATTTAGGATTGGCGAAGAAATACTTGGTTTGGTCGTGAATATCAGTCGCAATTTACTTTGCCCTCCTACTAATCCCTTGCTTTGTCTTAACTTAATACCTTCTGCACACCATCGTTATGCTAATTGGTTTTCTTCATTCCCCACCGTTCGGCACCAGCCTAAGGTTTGGAAGAAGACTATCTAATTTGCGTAATAGGTGTACTATCTCCTAAACCAAGGAGTACTCGCAACCTGAGAGAAGGTGAAAAGAAAAGACAACTGAATAGTCCTATTCGTTTTCTCCAGAACCAGAAACCATCCTCGAAGTCCTTCGAGTTCGTATCTAACCATACGATGGTTTTGTCCAATGGAAGTGGACGTTCGTAGTAATACGGGGTGTCCTGGAGAAAAGGGTAAAAGTAGGAGTGGCAATGAGGTCTGCAACTCAGACAATCCAAAAGCCAGTGTTAAGAAGGTTCGGTCAACTTGGTCACTGAGTCATAGTCCAGGGTCGGGTCAATGGTCGCTGCCAGAGAGAGAGAAAAGAAACACTCAGCGTGCACTCTATCCTAGATCAGAATGGTTATCACTTTAACTAATCTGGAAACCTCCCACTGTACCTCAAATTCTCCTCCAAACCTGAAAGAAGAACTAGTCGGGGTCACCCGAGGAGTAAACTAACTCATCAGTGGGAATCGGGATCCAACTCTCATCGCATGATAACGTGACGGAATCCACTCACGTCACCATACTCCAGAAGGTATGCGCATGCCTGGCAAGTTTCAGTTCTTTTGAAACTCCCGATGTGATTTTTACCCCAAGCGGTTTATGACCTTGACTAGGTCAACAAACCACAAACCGCCAGTCAAGTTCAACCCGTCATTTTTCTGGATTGCATTAAACCCACCCGTACGTGCCCTTGACTAGGTCAACAAGGCCGCACGACTGTCTTAACCAATCCCACTTATGCAACAAACAAGTACCACTTAGCTACCGAACACTACGTCTTGACTAGGTCAACAAACGCAGCACGAATACCAAATAATACCTGTAGGAAATGACGGAGGGCTACGAATGGTTTTTGGCGAAAAACCTTTAACGTAATGAACTTGATATCGTTGAAGGAACTGCACAACTTTTTATAAAATATAGTGACGAAAACCTTTACTAAAGAGGTCACTCCCGGTGAAGAGATCTCGGCTCTTTCCTCGTAGAATGAGGTGCAGGATATTCCAACTGAATACCACGATGCAAAGCAAAAGTAATCGGCTATAATGAAGTTAATGCCCTGACACAAACTTCTGTCCAAGGGGTCACTCCCGGTGAAGGGATCTCGGCCCTTGCCTCGTCGACTGAGGAGCAGGATATTCCAAATGAATACCACGATGCAAAACAAAAGTGAACGTCCTTGCAATAACAGCTTTTTGAAAAATTTTCCAACAACATCAGAATAGGTTTGTTTATCTTGCATTGATCCGAATCAACGCAGTCCCATCAATTAATCACACCACAAAGAACGAAAATATACTGACGTACGTATATGCCATCCGCATTCGCCACTGGGTCCCGTCATCACTCGTTAGGTTAGCTCACTAACGACAGAGCGGGGACTGGACTAGCGCGGATGAAAAATATATACAACATCTACTAATATATATACCAATATATTATATTTCGCTCAAGGCGTGAATAAAATGCAACATCACAGAAATGTACAGCATCACAGAACAATACAGATATCTGGAAGCCCCGGGTTTCACAGAGCCGTTGCTGAAACCCGACGTTCCCCTGGTCGTGTGGATAGCCTGTGCAATGAAATCCTAGACCCCTACGGGCGCGGCAAGTCACCCGCCAAAACCTGAAGCGAGGCAGCCCCCTCCATCACCGTGAATGGACCACCCAGCACTTCACGGAATCCGGTAACTTGGGCACCCCTCCTGGGTCAACCTGTACCCCCTACGAGTGCGTCGAACAGCCCGCCAATTCCAGACTGAAGCCCCCTCCGTCCCAATGCCAAGAGATGCGGGCTCGTTGCCCTCCAGAACCCGGCTATCCGTGCACCCCACCGCGGGGCAATCCTAGTACAGAATAGTAAAATATACATACACCGGGTACATCGACCGCAACCAGGTCGTGCCCCAAAAGAATAATACAATCAAGCAGTGACGGCAGTCCACATGTCGGACGCTCGCCCCGCAATATCAAATGTACATAATACAATAAAGCTGTACTAGCATTGCATCCAGGCTATCCCCCACGACCGATCCGCAACAACACAGCATAAACATAGAACATCAACGTGAAAGTCACGTTCGCAAATCCGTCTAACCGGGCTATAGCAGTTAGACCGGATTTACCGATCGAGTGACATTCACGGTCGCAGATATAATGTAAATACTGTGAAAAATGTGTTTAAAAATTTCCGATTGACCAAAAATTAACAAGTGGGCCCCCAATCAAAACTGTAGCACTCACAGAAAACCTGGGCCAAATTTTAATATTCCAAAACCCCTAATTTCATCCCATAAAACAACTGAAGAAAAACGACAAAGTGGGCCCACCATATTGCGGCGGAAGGGCGGCAGAAAGTAGGTTAGTGCCGCGCTTCCGCGCTCGAGGTCAGGGATCACTGTATCGTTTTTTCCCATTATTCTTAGAACACCCTGCACATCTTTCTGAGATCACCTGAAAAATTTTTAGACTTCAAAAAATTTCAACAGAAACTGATGTGCTAGAAAAATACGGTTTTTGGAAACTTTGGTCGATCGGAAACGCAAACACATCAAACGAAGCTAGGTAAGGTTAATGGCCTGGCTCTGATACCATGTTGCGCCACGGCAGCGCCCCGGCCGTCTTACTCGAGGCCAAATTGCGGAATCAAAAATTTTCCTTACTCGGAAACCGGCGCTACCGCGGACAAAGAAAACCCGGATCGTTAACCATTAACCTATACTAGCTATCTAGAGATGGGGTGAGAAGTATACCGAGTGATCCGAGTCCTCCGGTCTTCTCGTCATCGTCCCGATCTCCCGCGGAAAGTGTAGTCTCCATATGGTCGCCTCCTCGCCGGAAAGGGCACCACATCGCCTGCGTCTTTTACGGGCTCCCGCCTCAATACCGAGGCAACTCGAGCATGAAGCCGGCAACTCGACATGCTCAAGATATGCTGTAGAATGTGTAGAGTGTATGTCTCACTTTGGGTTTGGTTGCCATAGATGGAGGAATGGAAGGAATGAACTTTGGAGTGATGTGAGAAATTTTGTAGCAAGAAGAATGAGATGCAAAATGAATTCCTCATACAAAATTAACCCTCTCCTTCTTTCTCTCCCTAATGAGTGGCCGGCCCATTTCAAGTGGAAATGGTGGAGGAGGCAAAGTCAAATACAAGAGGGAGGTGATGGTAGGAGAAAAGAAGGGGGTGACCACATCCAAGGTCAAAGAAACATCAACCATGCTTACATCAAATCCAAACCATACCCTTTCAATCACATTAAAGCAAGCATGGTTGAAAGATATCATAATAAATACTTTTGCAAGAAACCCCCTCCACAAAAGTAATTTGCAAAACTGCAAATTACCCCCTCCATCGGAAAAGTCCGGCCGGGAAAGAACAAAGGAAAACCGGCCGGAACGGAATGCAAACTGGCAACTCCAGAAATCTGGTCCCGTAATAAATTACAGGAAAACTCCAATACTGTGCATACACACCCGCATCTGTATTCCGTCCGGATACAAATGCAATGAGACAAAATCTACACTGTACTAAACTAGTACCGGCTTAAACCAAAGCCGGCTAGTAAAAATCCGTTCGATCCTGATCCGTGCAATACCGCACGTATCTGATCGAACCCTGCCATATAACTATACGGCCACTAGTACAAAACTGTCCGATCCTGATCCGTGCAATACCGCACGTATCTGATCGGACCCTGCCATATCTCCATACGGCCTCTACAGCGTTTCGCCCGAAAGCTGAGTAACTGAAAGTGTGGTGGACTCTAAAGACTCGTCAATACTATGGCTGTGGATTTAACCACTAGCACGTCAGAGGTATTAGCCAATACGTGACGGGCCACCAGCTATTGACCAAAAGGGACGTCGATGAGCGAACTCATCCTGACACCCTACTGAGCCTGTCAGTGACAATATCCGTACAGTCCGGTCCGTTCGTCTATGAGTATCGCATGGCGGGCCTAGGGGTTTGGTAAAAGTCAGACCCCCAAAAGCGGTACAAGTCGTGTCGGAGTGTAGCCCAGAACGCCCTGAGATACTACTGGAATACCTACCAGTAAATCTCCTGCCTCGGCCGAGGGCTTTGCGTAATGGCTCTCCTAGACACAGCGCGACCTCACCCCCAATACCGGGAGAGACGAACCCCTGAAGATCCGCTCACTGCCTCCATGTGGCTCGGGACTGTGCCCAACTAAAACCTGTTTGCACGACTCCTTTGAGCCGTGGTAGGGTAGTAATCAAAGCACAGTGGGAACTCACACGAGACAAATGACGATCCTCAGGTCGATGAACTAACCTGTACATATGTCACCTGGGAACTGCTATCTGACGTCAGGTATAAGCCCAACTAGCAGGTTCCCGGCGAGTCCTGTCCGGTGTACTCATATCCCAATGAGCACCTGTATATATCTTAGGTGAACCAACTGACACCAGTGGCTTGTGAGACCGGCCACCGCCCCTCGTCGGGGTCTCGACTGTATACACTAGTCTACTAATGGAGTATCGATGCCCAGTCTCGAAACTCCCACGACTAGGGACCTTTTAAGGATGTGCTTATAGACTACCAGCTCCCACGTATATGATCGCCATCATACTGCTGGTCGTCAAGCAAGAATCCTAGGGGCTCTATCAACGTGTAATAGCGACATGTCAGGTCACCTAAAGCAGTACACGATGATAAAGATAAACCAGATAGCATACTATCATCTCGAGTAAGACTGTCCTACCGGGATAGGTCCTCCCTCAATCATTGCAATCACGTGCCTGTGATCCAATAATTGACTCTGAGGGCACTATCTCCAACAGAGTGAGAGCGGGCTTGCTCGTCGATCTTCAGATCGCTCAATACCCGGGTGGCCGTTACGTTTAGCAGACCGCTTGCGGCTTGTGGGTGTTTGATATGATCGTTATCCGCTGCCGGCGTATTGACGAGTCTTTAGAGTCCTACACAGAGGTTTCCTGGCTCAAGCGAAACGAAATAGGAGCGTATATGAGATATGTGCGGGACCGAGAATAATACCAGTATGTGATACTGTATTCGATTCTCGCGATGTGACATTGATCGGTTATATGCGATATAGCCGGGTTATCGGATCAAGTGTTGATTCGATAAGTTGTTACTAATGATACTAGTCGGTTATATGCGATATGACCGGATCGTTAAATCAAGTGTTGATTTAATGATTTAATGCATAATAATATATTTGATATATTACTTTGCATTAACTAGTATCGGTTCACTTTTAATGGATTTTCTCGCTCGGGTGTGCACATTGTATATTCGATATAGTTTTGTGCACTTGCTTGTATCATGTTTGATGATACATGCCTTATGGTTAAGTGTTAAGAATTAAACTATAGTTAAGTGGGTGATTAGGGTTTTTGATTTCATTTTATTCATTTATCTTTTTGGAAAAAGAAAAGGCAAAATGAGGAAAATGGTTGCTTTCTTTTGTTCATTCATGAACCTTCATGAAGACTTTGACCAAATGACCATTTTGTCTCATGCTTAACCCTAACCACTCACTTAAACCTTAGTTAACTCTCTACATCTAACCATGGTTCAATATATGATAAGGATTGGTTTTTCTTTTCTTTTCTAATTAATCTTATCATATTATTCTTCTTCTTCTTCCTTGCTTCAAGTGAAGAAAGCTTGCCTCCATCAATGGCAAGTGATGAATTTGAGTGAGAAATCCAAAACTAAAGTCTACCCACTTCCTATTTCTTCATCCTCTACCTCTTGCCAAGTAGTAGAGTGTGTTTCCTTCACAAGTTTCTTGACTTGGTGAAGTGAGAGCTTGATCTTGCGATGCTTCGACGTAGATCATCTTCGGCATGGACATCGACAACCTAGCTCGCTTATTCTCCGATGAAGTCGACGCTAGAGCCCGGATTCTTTTTGGACAGCGGAGAAGACTTCATTGCGGAGCTATGGAGGTAGAGAACCGGATCTACAAAGGTTGTATTTCCGTATTCTCATAGTTAAGTGTTAACTAGTTAGCTTTTTCGCCTAGTTTTCAAGCCGACGATCCGTAGTCGGGTTTCTCGGCACCGTTAAAATTTTAATTTGGCATGATCGATGACATGTAAGACCTCACTAGTGTGCCTAGGAACCCTACAGTGGTATCAGAGCCTAGCTAGAGCCTTAGGCGAAGTCTAGACGCGATTTGAAGTCCGAACGAACCGAAACCGCAAAATTTCCATGCTCTCTGTCCTTTTTTCAAAAACGTGGATTTTTCCAGATTAAAAATATTCAGAAAAATAAGAAGGAAGATATAAGGTTTACTGCAAAATTCGAGCAAGTGATTCCTTACAGAGGGCGCGGATCCGCGGCCTTACAGGAGGCTCATGCGGCGGATCCGCGGCCCTGTTGTCGTTTTGTGCTTCGAAATTTGCACAGTAATTCTTAATTTTCAGTGCTGGTTTTCCTGGGTATTTTTAATATTTTTTCAAGAGTTGAATTTTTGTTGAGTTGTTTTGGGGATTCGGTGTTTCGATCGGGGTATCAAATTTCGTCTTTGTGTTTTTCCGGATAATTTTCAGAATATGTTAAAAAGTTCGACCGGATATAAATACCCAATTTTTCCCCTGTCGGGAAATTTCCAAGTGCTGTATTTTTCCGAAGTTTAACGACGTTCTAAGTAGTGCAAGTAACGCGATGGACCCTCTAGAAGACAACAAACCTTAACTCGATTATGTGACCGTCTTGAACTGCCCTTTGAACCTTCGGGTTTGGGGCAGTACGGCGTGCCACATGTGAGGCGTTGGCTTGACCCTTCTACGGCTGGACCGTCGGTACTGAGGCACGAACTGAATGTTGTTAGACTTATTTCATGTGTTGATCTGTATCGGGAAAAGTTGGGTGTTCGAATGTTCGATCGGAAAGTTTAACATTTTCTATTTATCCGGAATGGGATACAATAATTGGAATTCACAAGTAGTTATGAGATAACTGAATGAATGTTGTAAATCTAGCAATTTAGTCTCACTTGATCGGTTGCCACGGAATTTTGATGTGATCAAAACTCCGTCGCAATCACGTAGCGTACGCGGATACTCGCCGGGTAAACTTAATAGACAGCCTCACTCCATAGCCCCGACCAAGTGACTGTAGGAGAACCCCGTCGCCGAAAGCATCCCTCCGGGTGCTCGCGATAGCGGTGTTCCGCCTTGGTGCACTTCGTCGACGGTATCGGGGGTGCAGCCGTCTACTGAAGTTTGCGACGAGCATTCGATCAAAATGTCGGGAATCCTGTTGAATTGCCCGACTTGGTATTGAAAAGTGTTTTCGATAAAGAGACTAAAATGCGGGGTTTATAATTGTTAGGCATGCGATGTCTAAGAAATTCATTTGGTCAGGCATGCGATGTCTGAGGTGGTTGCGGATTCCAACTGTTGTAGTTTTACACTTTCTTTTCTGTGACCGTAAGTGTAATATGTGATATCGCCGGTTTCGTTGCTATATGTCAACGACAGTTGGGATGCGCATATTTACTTACGTTGATGACATGTGATGTTATGTGTTGCTGGATATGTTATATTGGATCGTCGTGTTTGAATAGCCGGGGGGGTTTTATGTGAGATGAGTGTTTTTCATTTTCATTCATGTAAAAACTTGTATGTAATATTCTTTTATTGGGGCGCTTCCAGGTTGCGGAAGTTGTCACCGTTTGTATATTATTTACTTTTCCGCACTAGGATAGACCCAAGGAGGGGAGCACAAGTAACCGGGTTCTGGAGTCCAGTGGGAGACCAACTCGAGGAGTCGAGTCCGGGTCTCCTAACTCTAGAATTGGTAGGGTTGCTTGCCGCTCTCGTAGGGGTCTAGGGGTGTGGGTTTGGCTATTCATCGCGACCGTGGAATCCGTGTTTTATACTGGCTCGTATTGAAAACACGGACGTCCTAGTATATCCAATGTTTCATATGTTTCTTCTGCTGCGATATCTGTGATGTGATCATGAGATGTTCTGTGATAGATACTATATATAGTATATATGATATATTATATAGGCGTTACTTATGTTTTACACCCGCGCTAGCCCTGCCCTGCTCTGTCGTTAGTTACCTAACCTAACGGTGCACGAGGGGACATCGAGGCGAATGCGGATGGCATAAGTGTACGTCATATCTATCTGTGATGTTTAGGTACTTTAATGATGGGACTTCATTAATGAGATTAATGAAATAAAAGAAACCTAAGATGTTGTAGAATCGAATTTCAAAATAAAACAGGTAGCTACAGTTCTTGCTTTGCATAGCGGTATATGAGATATATCCTGCACCTTATTCGATGAGGAAAAGACCGAGATCCCTTCACCGGGAGTGACTCCTTTAGCAATAACTGGCAGATGCTACACACTCGGTTTGTCTTTTGATTGCTTTTAAGTGTTTTTTCTTTGCACAGTGATATATGTGATATATCCCGCACCTCATTCGACGAGGAAAGGACCGACGATCCCTTCACCGGGAGTGACTCCTTTAGCAAAACTACAAAAGCCTCAAAAACACTCCATTTCAAAATTCATTTGATTCTACAACGATATCAAGTTCATTACGCAATAGGTTTTCAGAAAAACCTGTCGTAGCCCTCCGTCATTTCAGATAAGTAGTATATAGTATTCGTGCTGCATTTGTTGGCTTTCGTCAAGGTGCAGTGTGCGGTAGCTATATGCTGCTTATCTGCTAGCATATGATGCGATTGGATTAGGATAGTCGTGCGGCTTTGTTGGCTTTCGTCAAGGGTCGTGCGGGTGGGTTTAATTCGATCAAGAAATGTACGGGTTGAACTTGACTAGCGGGCTATGGTTTGTTGGCTTTCGTCAAGGTCATAGCACGTTAGGGGCAAAATATTATCGGGAATTTCAAGTGTTGAAATTTGCAATGAGATTGCATACCTTCTATGAGATAGTTGGATCCCAATACCCGCTGCGAGTAAGAGTTACTCCTGGGAGAGTTTTACACATTACAATTAGCCGATCAAGTAGGTGTCTAGAAAGGTGTTAACGAGGTTACGCCTCTGGGAAAACGAGGTTTACATTAATTAGGTTCGTGCAAAAGCACGGGGGACCTCCCTCAAAGTACCGACACTGGCCTGGCTGAAAAATTGGCGAACTTGTAGTGTGTAATTAATCCCGGCTAGTCTTTCCTTTTAGGGTTTGAAGGAAGATTTGATAAAAAGCAGTGGGAGCCATTCTGATTAGATAAAATAATAACCAATCTATTCTTGCAAGAGCGCACGCTGAGTGTTTTCTTCTCTCTCTCTCCAGGTAGCGACCATATAACGCCTTAATCAAGATAATAATACGGATATTTGACCGAACCCGCTTGTTATACTGAGTTGGGGAACGTTGGTCCAGCTCCAACTTATAATTGTTATAAGAGAGAGCAGGAAATTGGGGATTACCAGAATTCCCGTGCCGCCCAAACGAAGAGAGTGCATGTTGATGCATCATCTTCGGGTGTGCTCATTACAGAGAACTGTTTCTCAGTATCCTTTACGTCTGGGTATGTGATACCAGATCAGGATCCTAGATATGTAATCTGTTACATAGGGCTACAGATAGGTAAAGAACTGAGAACGGGTGATAAGTTTCATGAGACAGAAAACGGGGCAAGTGTTGCAGCCAAGTCTGTTGGTCACTGTCACCCTGTATTACCAATACATTGATTCTGAACGAATGTTATTAGATACCGAACCTGATATACAAAATCATATCTCTCTCTTTATTAGTAAAGAAAGGATATAATTTTGTATTGTTGGATAATCTTTTGAACATTTCCTATATCAAAAGTTGATCGGTTCAGGCACGATATCTAAAAGCATTGATGTTCTAAATCAAACTACAGTTCTTAGTTTACAGAACACACACAAGAGGAAGAGTTCAGAACTGAACGAATTCTTCTTGAGGCATTGTAGACTAGGTCAGATCAATGTGACCCGACTAGCTAGAGTTACATATAGATGCATATTTAAATCAGTTTGAATTTACATCTTGTGAAACTCGCCAGTCATGTCACAAAGATAAGATGACCATAGCTCCGTTTACTGGAAACAGAGAAAGAGTTAGTAAACTCTTGGGATGATACATGTTGATGTATGTCAGATCCCCTGTCTACATATGCCAGGACTGGTTCTTTGTACTTCGTTACATTCTCTGATAATCTCTCGAGATTCAGACCTATGTTCCTGTTGAAACACAAGTCCGAACCTTTTGAGATATTCACAGAATATAAGTAAGAAGTAGAGAACCAATACGGGTATAAGTATTATGTCCTTTGATGAGATCAAGGAGGAGAATACTTGAGCATGGAATTCCTGGACTATTCTAAAGGAGAATGAGATTCTCTCTCAGCATTACTCCTCCGTATACACCATAGCACGATGGTATATCGGGGCGGAGCAGATACACCCTATCTGATATGGTGTGCTCTATGATGAGTAATACTGAGCTACCTATTTCCTTTTGGGTGTTATTCACTTGAGAAGATGCATACCTATTGAATACGGTTCGAATCAAATATGTTGCCTACCGCTTCATATGTGATATGGAATGGGAAGAACCCATGTCTTAAGTTAGTTAAGATTTGGAGTTGTCCGGCCTATGTCTGAAAGCAAAATCCGGACAAGATCGAGGCAAGGTCTGTAATGTAGAACTGGAAAGGTTCCAGCTATACAAACTGCAGCTGATAATTTGAAAGAACCAAAGAATTCAATAGTTACCAACGAACCTCAGCCTCTCCGCCGATCTAGTAGGGTTCCTCACCCACCAGAGAGATACTTCGGTTTCTCTATGACAGTGGGAGCGAGGATTGCATCATGAGATGATGACCCAACTAGTTCCGAGCTGGCCATCAGGAGTGTGACTCTGTAAGAATGGCTGGATGCTTAGTGATCTGAGATGGAATCCATGTACACCAACAATGTATGGACTTTAGTTGCTATATCTGAAGGGTTAAATCCCCATCAGGAGCAAGTATATCTTGAGAAGATTACTTGGTGTAGATGGAAAAGTTGAGACTTTCAAAGCTAGACTTGTTAAAAGTTTGCATCATTGACCAGGTGTGGATAATGATGAAACCTTTTCAAGTAGCTATGCTTAAGTCCATCCAGATCCTACTTGTCACGGCTACATACCATGACTACGATATCTGGTGGTTGGGTGTCATGACTGCTTTTCTAAATGATGTTTTAGAAGAGTGCGTCTATAAGTACACAGCCAGAGGGCTTCGTAGAGAGTGGGAGCAGCGGAAACGTGTGCAAGATGCTTTATAGGATTAAAGCAGACATCGCGGAGTTGGAACATCTGTTTTGATGAAGTAGTCAAAGAGTTTGACATCATCAAAATGGTAGATGAACCTTGTATAAACAAAAAGGTAGTAGGGAGTATGGTGACGATCCTCGTAGAGTACGTGGATAACATACTCTTGATAGGGAAGGAGTTTCCTATGCTACGCTCGGTCAATCTCCGCTTATCACCATGATTCTCCATATAGGATCAAAATGATACCTCCTAAATCGTGGGTTTTTGGATCTATGAGATAGATCTAATTGGATGTTAGGACTCTCACTAGTTGTAGTGAGACGGTATCAACCGATCCTGGGGTGAATCACTGGAAGGGTTCCAGGGTGATAAAGATGACAGAATGTCAGTCACAGGCATTGTCTTTACCCTCAGTGGAGGGACGGTATGTTAGAAGAGTTTCAAGCTAGATACCGTGACATACTAGAGGATAAAGGCTGGATACATCGCTACTTAAGATGCTACCAAAGAGGCTGTTTGGGTGTATATTGGTTCATGAGATGAACTACGTTCCAACCATTGTGAGACAATGGAGTTGTGGCTTATGCCAAGGAACGTCCGTCCCATCAGTGATCCAGACATATTCTAAGGCAGTGTCACCTGATCATGGAGATGGTTGATCTCCAGGGAGATCGAGGTTAGGAGAGTAGACTCAGAGGACAACACAGCGGATCCACTCACAAAGGCCTGTTCCCAGAGAGAGACTATTATGGGATGGTTGAGTATGAGATACTGCAACCACTGCTATCAGATGGCCCTAGTGCAAGTGGGAGATTGTTAGTTATATGTATGCCCTAGAGGCTATTACTATACATAGGATGTATATTGTAGTGGATGCTGGGACATATATAGGGAGGACTTTCTTGCTCGACATGATAGTATGCTATCTGGTTCATCTTTAGCTTAACGTGTACACTGATTGTCTCCCTGTTACATGTTGGTAAAGCCCTTAGGATCTGTACTTGACTACCTGGACTATGATGCGGATCATACTAGTGGGGACATGGTAGTCCATAAGTACATCCTTCAAAGTCCCTAGTCGTGGGTGTATCGAGACGGGGCATCGATATACCAGAGTAGACTAGCGTATACCTTCTCGACCCATACAGATGGGCGATGGATGATCCCATATCCATTGGTGTTTGACAAAAGATATATACGGGTGCTCAGTAGAGACTGGGTACACTGGACGGACTCGCCGAGAACTCCCAGATGGTATTATACCTCACGTCAGATGGCAGTTCTCTGGTGACACTGGTACAGAGTAGTCTGTTGACCCGATATCGTCATAGAGTCTTGTGTGGTTCCCACTGTGCTTTGATTTCCATCTTACCACGTCCAAGAGGGCGTGCAAAACGGTGGTTTTTGGGTACAGTCCCGAGTCACATGGAGGCAATGAGCGATAGGAGGGGATTCGTCTCTCCCGGTATAGGGAGTTGATGTTGCGCTGTGTTCGATTGGCTATAACAGGAAATCCCGGGCCAGGGTTGCTGAGATTTACTGGTAAGTGTTACCAGTAGTTTCTCGAAGTGTTATAGACCTCATATCGACACGACTTATCGAGCTATTGGGGTCTGACGTTTACCACCCCTAGGCGAGATATGCGACATATCAGACGATCAGACCGGACTTTACGGTAGTGTTACTGGTTGGATTCACTGGAGTGTGAGCGGGCTTGCTCGTCGATCTTCAGATCGCTCAATACCCGGGTGGCCGTTACGTTTAGCAGACTGCTTGCGGCTTGTGGGTGTTTGATATGATCATCATCCGCTGCCGGCGTATTGACGAGTCTTTAGAGTCCTACACAGAGGTTTCCTGGCTCAAGCGAAACGAAATAGGAGCGCATATGAGATATGTGCGGGACCGAGAATAATACCAGTATGTGATACTGTATTCGATTCTCGCGATGTGACATTGATCGGTTATATGCGATATAGCCGGGTTATCGGATCAAGTGTTGATTCGATAAGTTGTTACTAATGATACTAGTCGGTTATATGCGATATGACCGGATCGTTAAATCAAGTGTTGATTTAATGATTTAATGCATAATAATATATTTGATATATTACTTTGCATTAACTAGTATCGGTTCACTTTAAATGGATTTTCTCGCTCGGGTGTGCACATTGTATATTCGATATAGTTTTGTGCACTTGCTTGTATCATGTTTGATGATACATGCCTTATGGTTAAGTGTTAAGAATTAAACTATAGTTAAGTGGGTGATTAGGGTTTTTGATTTCATTTTATTCATTTATCTTTTTGGAAAAAGAAAAGGCAAAATTAGGAAAATGGTTGCTTTCTTTTGTTCATTCATGAACCTTCATGAAGACTTTGACCAAATGACCATTTTGTCTCATGCTTAACCCTAACCACTCACTTAAACCTTAGTTAACTCTCTACATCTAACCATGGTTCAATATATGATAAGGATTGGTTTTTCTTTTCTTTTCTAATTAATCTTATCATATTATTCTTCTTCTTCTTCCTTGCTTCAAGTGAAGAAAGCTTGCCTCCATCAATGGCAAGTGATGAATTTGAGTGAGAAATCCAAAACTAAAGTCTACCCACTTCCTATTTCTTCATCCTCTACCTCTTGCCAAGTAGTAGAGTGTGTTTCCTTCACAAGTTTCTTGACTTGGTGAAGTGAGAGCTTGATCTTGCGATGCTTCGACGTAGATCATCTTCGGCATGGACATCGACAACCTAGCTCGCTTATTCTCCGATGAAGTCGACGCTAGAGCCCGGATTCTTTTTGGACAGCGGAGAAGACTTCATTGCGGAGTTATGGAGGTGGAGAACCGGATCTACAAAGGTTGTATTTCCGTATTCTCATAGTTAAGTGTTAACTAGTTAGCTTTTTCGCCTAGTTTTCTAGCCGACGATCCGTAGTCGGGTTTCTCGGCACCGTTAAAATTTTAATTTGGCATGATCGATGACATGTGAGACCTCACTAGTGTGCCTAGGAACCCTACAGATTTTCCTACTGGTCAAATCATACAAAACTATACATGCCAAAACACTACAATACCCAGCAGAGTACCCTACCCAAAACCCCAAGACCCTAGACCCCTACATGGCCGCAAATTGCGGCCAAAAGCATTAAATCTGGGGCCATGGTGTTGAATTTGGGGCTTGTGTTTTGGTTGTGGTATCTAGACCTAGTGAGCATGCCCCAGTTTTCTCAATTTTGACCTGAAGGCCCCGGGTCAAAAGCAGATCACAGATAGCCAATATATCGCTTTAAAATCACCAATTTGCACAAAACACAAACCTTATGGTATTTTAGTGAAATATTGGTAAATTTTCAGTTAAAGTGACCCTAATAACACTAAAATAAGCTAGGTTAGCTAACACACTCTTCACTTAATCAACATTCCACACCAATCACCAAAATCTAGCACTACACTCATAATTAACACAAACTGACACCAATTGACAAAAGAGCTAAGCAACTAGGGGAAATTGGGTTAAGAAATATACCCTAAGGGACCCTAGGAATCAGGTGAAGGAGTGAATGGAGGTGAGAGCTGCTGCTGCTACAGCTTCTGCTGTTGCTGCTTGCTTCTGCTGCTTGCTGTTGTTGTTGTCACTGCTATTGTTGTTCTTATGTGTGAGTTTGTGTGAGAGAATGAGAGAATGGGAGAAAGGAAATGAGAGGGTGAAATGAGGACAAACAACAAGGACCCCCTTCTCATTCTCTCTCTTCATTAAATGAAGGCATGGGCAAGCCATCATGCCCCATCATGCACTCTCTCTCTCAAGGTCCACACTTCAAACCATAATTTAAATCCTTTTAAATTCATTTTTCATTTTAAAACAACCATCATACTTAAACCCATAACACTTAAAACAAAACTAAAAGCTAGCTTAGAGAAAATGGTTAGTTAACCATGATTGCTAATCATGGTTAAACCCCAAAAAGAACCCTAGTTATCATGCACAAGTGTGTGCAAGCCTTGGAAAAATCTAATAAAATACTCATTAAATAGGATAAAATATTTGAAACTTAACTTGGTAAACTTTTTATTAAAAACCATACATTAAAATATAATTGGCCACAAAACACATTCTAAGGTATTACAATCTCCCCCCTTAAAAGAAATTCGTCCCTGAATTTAAAAATATACTGCTACGCGTACCTTCAAGGAGAAAATTACAACTCTCAATTCTCGCTCGCAGCCTCCCAAGTGATTACCTCACTATACGGCTACGCCCAAGAAAACCCTTCACAGATGGCAAGACCCTTGACCGACGTTTCTCTACCTGCCGAGCCATTTACACAAGTGGCTGCTGGTGAACGAAAGATCGCATCAAGCTAAATGGTCGGGTGCTAAATCATGTGAGAAAGGTCAAGAAAGTAATTGTACAGTATCATCATAAGGAATACGGGGTGAAAATCCAATAATCTGGGCGGAAGTGCCAAATTAAACGCAACGAAACTAACTCGCTTATAGCATCTCAGAAGGACCTAAAATCCAGGGACAAGCTTCCCAAAATCCAACACGTCTTTTATCGGAAAATCCGCAGGAATACATGATTTGCCATTGCGCACTTAAGTCTACGACCAACATGGTTGCATAAGATCTCTGTCCGCAATGAACAATTTTCTTCCTGACCTGAATCAATTGGATCATCTCCGAAGTCTCTAGACCTAGCTGGGGTCCAAAATCCTACTTACGCAGAGTCAGAAAAACAGACTGGTGATCGACACGAACTAACCCCTAAACCTATAGGTTGCCAATTGGAGTGTCTCCTGATAGCAGCTATCGAAGAAGAACCCTAACAATGGCGAGAGACGATCCCCAACTGCTGACAACAATCAATACAACCACATAATTTAACAAGAAACAACTGAGCAAATTGAGTATAACCGGACGACAAGAATCCGAATGGAGTCACACCCTGACTAAACTTGGGTAGAAACCATAATGAAATTCGTGGAGATCTGCTCCCACTTCTACTTCGGAACGGTAAAAGGTTGCAACTCTCCAGCCGGCCTCAGATGCTCGACCCAAACACACAACAAGACAGACACCTTAAAACGAAACCTGTAATTTCTCTTTGCATTCCTGCCCACCCGTAACTATCTCACATGCCACGTCCATGTTGGTGGAACCTGAATGAATACAGAGAGTTGACTGATGTGCTTGCTTAAGGATTTCACGTCTCTACCCGATAACATCAGGTACATAAACGCGTCCCAAACATAGCACACTCTGTCACAAATCACGGACTCCGAATCATTACCCAGCCGAGTATGCTCAAGTATCTCTTACGAACGAGCATCGGCGGGCAGTGTCTCGCGAAAACGATTTAAGGAAAGTGGTCGGGCGCGGACATGGGCAAGTTGTCGCCTCCGTAGAGACGAACTTAAGCTGTACTCGACGATCACACAAGAATTGCAAATCTGCAGAAGACTATCACAACAATCAAAATCCGCTGCAGGAAGATGTACATTAAGCCCTTGTTGTCCGTGGAAAATCTGACACGACTCTCGAACAAGTAGTGTCTCCAATTCTCCAACGCAAAACCACCACGGCCATCTTCAGATCATGAGTGGAATATCCTTCTCGTACTTCCTCCAAATGTCGGGAAGCAAAAGCGATAACTCTAGAGTGTCACCCCAGTACACACTCAACCCCACTCAAGAAACATTACAGTTAAACAACAAGGTCGCTCGAACCAAAGGCAAAGAAAGAACTGATGCGGTTGTTACAGAATCTTCAACTGCTGAAAACTCCACCCTCATGACTCGGTCCACAGAAAAGAAACCTCCCTTTCGGTCCATTCAGTCGACGGTGTAGTACTACTTTAGTAATCCTGCACAAAACGGCGGTAAAAACCTGCTAAGCCTAGAAATCTGCGGATCTCCGTCCTGCACACATGTCTGTACCTAAGCTGTACGGCCACGATCTCCCTCAGAACTATACGAAACCGTCTCCCGTGACTACAAGACCTAGGAGTCAACACAAAACAAGCCTGAAGAAACACTCTGAGAATTTAGCAAACTGCTGGTGCTCTTCAAGTATCTGCATAACAATTCCGCAAGTGCTACTACTGTCACTCAAGACACATTAAATAGACCAGAATGTCGTAAATAACACAACAAAAACTGGTCGAGGAACGGCCTGAAGAAATCTGGTTCATCACATCTACGAATGCTGCTAGGGCATCAGTGAATCCAACGATTCACAAAAACACACAAAGCCCGTCGCACGCATAAGGCAGTCTTCGGAATGCCATCACCCCGAATCCGCAATAATGATGACCTGATCCCAAAAAAACTTAGAAAATGTCTCGCACTCTGGAGCTGATCGAAGAAATCGTCAATGCGAGGTAAAGGGTACCCATCCGCACCGTAAGCCGGTTCAATTAACGATCCTTCGATACACAACCCTAAACTGCCGTCTTCCTCCTCGACGAACAGAAATAGGAGCTTCCAAACGTGAAAAACTCAGACACACAAAACTCCCCAAACAAATAACTCTGTAGCTGATCTTTAAGCTCCCTAAGCTTCGCCGGCTCATCTGGAACAACGTCGGAAAAGCTCTCGCACGAATGGAACACCGGTCCAAAAAATCCTCTGTGGCTACGGTATCATGAATGAACGCCAAGAATCCACGACATCTCCTCAGTAGCCGACTAGCGAAAAATGCTGAATTCAAGCTGTGAGAGGCGGCACAACTATCCACCTGCACAACAAGAACTGACTTGCCGGGAAAACAATTCCTGACTGTTTCCTCACGGTAGTCCACAGATGCCTAGCACGTAGTTAACCAGTCCGTGCCCAGGAGAACGTCTAATCAAACATCTCTAGAAGGATCGAAATGACGGACGAATCTCTATCTCCTATCCGATTGGCACACAACTGAATACGTGTCGCGTAACAAAAGAATCGCTGAAAGAAGTTAACACAACTACGACTAATCTACCCAACCACGGCACGAGAATGAAAAACAAACGGATACACCAAAAGAACAAGCGAATTAAGGATACCTGAAAACTCTGCATTGGATGTCTGCGCGTCCTGATGAGTAGAAGCAAACTCTTGTTTCTGTCCTCTACCCGCAGCTGGCTGAACTCCTCTGGTAGACGGAGCCCTCTCAGCGAACCTTCCACGTCCATGGCCTCTCTGAAAACGATCCTGACGAGGTGCTAAGGAACAATCCCTGACGAAGTGCTGAAGGCTCCTGCGTCGAAAACATCCACGCGCTCACTGCTGACCATCCTGGGGATGAGAGCTGAACGACTGTCCACGTCCTAAGCCGCTGCTACTCCCACGACGGCCACGAAATCTGTCTCGATGACTAAACCTCTGTCGCTGGGCTGGCACACTGGTACGAGTCCTCCACTGTCCTGGAACTCTCTGAGCCTCTGGAATATGCGCCTCGTCAACTGGAGCTGCAACCACTGGTGCTATGTAGGTGACGGACTGCTGCATGCTGATCGCAAGTGACAACTGAGTAACAGGGGTGACAACCTCCTGTCGTAGCGCCCGAACGACATCAACCAATGAACTCATAGTCTGGCGGAAGTCCTGCATCTCTGCCAAAAGTCTATCAATAGTATATGTCGTAAGCAGATCCGTCTGCACCTGTTCAACTAGAGTGCCATCCTGGTCAGTACTCGTCTCACCCGAGCTAACTCTGACCTCGGCCCTCACTGCATCACTCTGAGTCCCCATAGTCATCGGCGGCAAGGTTATAAATAGAGATAGGATTCAATAAGAATAAGGAAATCGAATCGCAAGGATATGAATCATCAAGGAAAGAATTTCAAGCAATTTGTACTTAGGTCACTTAAGGCGAAGTACCGCATCGTGGGTATGCTGCAGACGTACACACACTACGTTACTCTGCTTAAGCTACCTACTCCATCATACTAAGGGCATCCTACACTCCGAAAGGTAAAACCTAGCGCTCTGATACCAACTTTGTCACGAGCCAAAATTGGCCCGTGACGGCCCTAATACTACGCAACGCCTAAAGACGTAACGCAGTAAAAGAAAGCAAAAACCCAGAAATCTAAACCAATAAAATACGGAAAAGATAATATAAGTTTTTGAAAGATTTGAAATCGCAACCCAAATTCTTTAAAAGTTCTACTTTCTATCTTTAAAATTTTGGCAACACCCCTTTTTGTAAAAACTAGCCCAAAGACGGAAAACAATCACATCACAAATATGCGACGCCGTAGCGAAGAAATAAGAGACAATAGGAAGGGAACTGTATATAAAAGACAACAAATCCATAAATAATATACAATATCGTCCTCACTAAGTCTCTAAGTCAACAACATAATAGTAGATGGAGAGTACAAGATACAACGAATGTACAAAATGAAATACAGATAATCATCTAACCCACCTAAGAAAAATGGTATACTTTAAGCCGATGCTATATCTGTAGCAAAAGATGATAGATGAATAGCTGAATAGCCTGCCTCGACTACTCTGGGGAACAACCTGAAACACCTGTGGCACAACGGGGGTGAGTTGCCAACTCGTGAATAGTAGATAACATATGCAGGTAATCGCAGGAATGTACGTACAGCATGAATCTAAGATATGCGATTACAGAAATAACATGTCATGTGAATGCAGAATAATGGAAAGTACACTAGCAGGTACAATCAATATGTGAATCAATAGTACATGACAGTAGTATGCAATAACTA
>CM057340.1:230905456-230917956 GCA_030015575.1 Agapanthus africanus
AGCAAGATTAAAGAATTTCACCTTTTATTTATCAACAATTCCGTTACAAATCGCTCAAGAACTACAAGAGGAAGAACTCGATCGTCGATTTGGCTTCACTCGTCTCCTTGAGTCACGGATCGGCTTGGATCACTTGCTCGATTGAAGATCGGCTCCGCTCCTAAAAGGTTGAAGGCTTCTCGCTTGAATGGTACTCGGGATCTTGAATTTAGCTTTGGATTTTGGATTTTTGAGGCACAAGTTGTGTCACTCAACTTGTGGGTGGAAGAGGAAGAGATGAGAGATTAATGATTAATGAACAACGCTTAACCTTAGATCTAGGCTCCCTTTTATAAGCTTTCATAACCCTAGATCTAGAATTCAAATTTCAAATTTCCCTCCAAAATGAACAACTTTTCCCTCCAAAATGAACCACCTCATTTGAATTTTCCCTCCAAAATGAACCACCTCATTTGAATTTTCCATCCAAAATGAGGTTGTTAGAAAGAATCTTCTAGAAGAAGTTTGTTTGAGGGAGCTTGTTACAAGGAGTCTTCTAGAAGAAGGTTGTTATAAGGAGGCTTCTAGAAGAAGGTTGTTGGAGAGAGCTTTCTAGAAGAAGGTTGTTATAAGGAGGCTTCCAGAAGAAGTTAGTTGGAGGGAGGCTTCTAGAACTAGGTTGTTAGGCTGAGCCTTCTAGATGAAGCCACATGGAGTTTCTGGAGAGTTCTGGAAGCTTTGCCGTTAGAAATAAGCACATAGGGAAAATCTACTTCTCTGCTGACCTCATAATGCCGTGGATCCGCGGCGGGAAGCGCCCATTGGCCTTGAATAAATTTCTGGAATAGTTTTACACCTTATTGTTTACTGCCAGATCACCAGACTTAGACTTGGTGTAATTTTGATAAACACTTTTGACAATTTGGCTCGGTTTCTGGAATTTCCTGCACAGACTTCGGAATAAGTGTTACGCTATAAGAATGATGCGATGCCATGATAAACAGTCAATTTCCCTAAAAATGCCGGTTTTAGAGTACAACACAGGTAATTCGGTATTTTACTATTGTTTTGCTAATATGTGAAATATGCAAACCGAACACCTCTAGATGAATGCAAAAGATAGGGAAATTGATGTGTTAAAAATACATTATTTTCGACCGATCACCCCCCCCGCGAGGGAGAGCCGTTCCCAGTCCGTCCCCCGGCCGGCACACGGCGGCCCGCTCTTGCCACGCGAGCAGCTCGTGTAGTCCGCCGACAGCCGACGGGTTCGGGGCTGGGACCCCGTGCCCAGCCCTCAGAGCCAATACTTTTCCCGAAGTTACGGATCCATTTTGCTGACTTCCCTTGCCTATATTGTTCCATTGGCCAGAGGCTGTTCACCTTGGATACCTGATGCGGTTATGAGTACTACCGGGAATGGGCGGTACGCGGTCCTCCGGATTTTCATGGGCCGCCGGGGGCGCACCGGACACCGCGCGACGTGCGGTGCTCTTCCAGCCGCTGGACCCTACCTCCGGCTGATCCATTTCCAGGGTGGGCGGGCTGTTAAGCAGAAAAGATAACTCTTCCCGAGGCCCCCGACGGTGTCTCCGAACTCCCTAACGTTGCCGTCCGCCGCCACGTCCCAGCTCGGGAATTTTAACCCGATTCCTTTTAGGAGCTCGAGCGGCGACGCGCTATCTGACGAGCTTCCCCCGTCCCTTAGGATCGGCTAACCCATGTGCAAGTGTCATTCACATGGAACCTTTCCCCTCTTCCGCCTTCAAAGTTCTCATTTGAATATTTGCTACTACCACCAAGATCCGCACCGACGGCCGCTCCACCTGAGCTCGCGCCTCGGGTTTTGCGGCGTCCGCCACGCCTTCCTACTCATCGGGGCATGGCGATCGCCCCGATGGCCGGGTATGGGTCGCTCGCTTCAGCGCCATCCATTTTCGGGGCTAGTTGATTCGGCAGGTGAGTTGTTACACACTCCTTAGCGGATTTCGACTTCCATGACTGATTGGTAGAGATGCTGCGTGTTCAAGTTTAGTTAATTACCGCAATCAAGACGGTTTCGCTTGTAGCTAGCCGGTTGAGTACGGGTCGTCCGGAGGGAGATGGGAATCTTTTTCTATGTGCTTTAACGAGTTAAGTCCAGTTTTCCAGATTTGTTTGTGATTATCTAAGTGTTAAAATGATATGTAAAGAGAGCTTGTTAGGGTTAGGATTAGGTTAGTTTGAGTTAGGAGTCTCCCACTTCTTTCGTTGCCCCTCTTAATGTCGGTGTTACGGTAATCGGCAACAACGGGGATTAGCACGACTAGGAAGGAACTTGCGAGTATAAGCTAGGCTTTCCAACGCATAAGTTCTTCCTTTTGGTGCTTGTCCGTCCGTTCTTAGCTCTTAGCCATAACCTCCGGTTAATTCAACCACAACCTGTCTCACTACGGAATCACCGCTATCATGTAGGATAGGATGCCGTAAGGAGCGGATTGTGGTTCAATTAACGGGAGTCGATTTAAGATGTTGGGCAAGGAAAGAGTGAGAGAGATTTCCTTCTCTCAAACTTCCCTTATCCTACCCTAACAAGTATGGAAACTACTTACACATCATAATGAAAAGAAAACAAAACAAAAGAGGAAGATAGAAAGAAGGAGATTAGAAGATAAGAACTAGCTATTTGCGACCTTACCTTGGCAAGGATCAAGCGTAAGCATCATGGTTGTTTTAAGGATAAAGAAAAACAGAAAGAAAGAAACAACAAGAAATAGCAACAACTACTTAACAAATGAAAATTACAACAATTAACGAGTTAACTAAAGAACAAGACAAGCATGATAAGTAAAAGGTTCTTCTTTATTCATCATTCTTCACTCACAAAAGCTCACTACAAGATTTTCAATGGAGAAGAGATGAGAAGAGGAAGAAGAAACAAGTATTCTAAACCTAGAAAAATACAAGATTATGCACCCCCTTTCTTCACAAGGTTCTGGGGTATTTATAGGCTAGAAAATGAAAACCTAGGGCAACATTCAGAACTAAAATGAAAAGACCAAAATACCCATGAAAATTGGTCAGACAAGGAGGCAGTATGGCCGCGGTTCCGCGGCCTAAGCATGCTTATGCCGCGGAACCGCGACACTCTAATGGAGTTGGGCCCTCCAACTTTCTGTGCTTCCATGGTTTTCTCTGTACTTTACTCTGGTATATGTATTTTCTCCGATTTTCTTCACGATTTTTCCAGAATTTCTGTTGAGCAAAAGGTGATTTGATGTGTATCTTTTTGTCATGATTTCCTCGAGCTCCGTGTAGATTTCTTGGATCTTGTGCTGCCATTGAGCCTTGTGCATGAAAACGACATTGATTTGACATTTTGTCTCTTAAACTGGTATGTGGCAACAGACGGATAAAGAGCGGAGACTCGTGTTTTATCTGTGAATGGCAGGAACCCGGATTTTTGTCGTGTTTTCCATGAATTTCACCGTTTTAGAACCGAGAACCTGTATCCTGCAATTGACTAGCAAACACGGCTCAAGAGTATCTACCGATATGCAATGTGATAAAAATTGGGCGGTATGAAAATGCAAAAATCTGATATGAACAAATACCCCCAAACTTATCATTTGCTCGTCCCGAGCAAAGCCAATTTATTCACCAAAAATTTCCTAACCTCACTTTCGCAGGGAACGCGATTGCACTGAGCATGTGCAACAAGCCGTTAAACCTCTAGGTGTCCCTAGTAGGAGGAGTGTTGTCTCCTGAGGGTTTTCAGCGGATACTACCCACAAAATCCGGTCAAGCTAGTTTTGTAAAATAACTAAGATTCAAACCCTAAAGTTTTGTTTCAGAAAATAACAATTCTATTATCCCAAGTCTAGACTATCGAACCTTTATTTTTCACACCTCGCTTTTTATTTAACTACAGATTTTATATGTCTTTACGTGCAGTGCAAATAGTGTCGTTAAGTTTCCAGAAGGATCGATTTACGTTGTCATGTCACACAATAAAGCCCAGATAAAAATTTTGAAAGGATCACATAAGTTTTATAAAGAGTTAAGCATTTTTCAAGTTTTGTTTTCCAGTAAAGTTTCAAATTTAGAATTTCTATCTTCCCTAACAGGAAACTAGGTCTTATTTTTCACTCCACCTTTTTCTTGTTTTCATTTCATACACACCTCTGTGAACGTGCAATAGTCTTTATCATAGAATAAACCCTTCATATCTACGCTAATTTTTTTTTTATAAAAGTCTGTCTTTTATCAAGATTATTCTCACACAAAGAACCGTTAGGAATTTTAACTCGGAGAGAACACTTGCTTGATTTTGTTTTAAACTGGACTTTCTAGGCTTCTTAGCGAGCTTTGGGCCAATGCACCCAAACCAGTTGGCTTTAGGGCATTAGGTGTAGAAACACCCCAGCGGACTTAATTACTCAAGTTACCTAGGTCCAAAAACAAAAGACAGTTTGGCGTGAAAATCATGATGATTCAATACGAACGGAGACATAACCGGCAGTTCAATTATTTTTTGGATAAAAGACGTGTTTAGTGGGTTTTGGTGTGTAATCATTCCAATCAAGGTTCGGATGGGTTATTTTTCAGACTGAGTTCCAATTAAGGCATCAATAACATTCCTTCATATTCACTCACTTCATAAACTATTCTTGATATTACTTATTTCCGAACAAACCTATTTGATCCTCAGGAAATCATTTATCCATTTAAAAGTTTTTAGACATAAAAGACTTGTCATCTAATTCCCAAAAACTCACGACACGTGTAGTGTGATGTAAAGACGTATATCAGCTATAGTTAACTTCAAAGGAGGGTTATCTTTCAGGTTTTCAAAATCTAAAAAAATAAGATTTAGTTATTTTTATTTTATCAAACAAAACCATTGAAATGTTGAATCAGAGTCCTCCCACTAGCTAACTTGACAAAAAGTTTTTATGTTTTTAGAAAATTTTCAGATTTTTATGGATTTTATGGATTTAAATATGCAGATGCAGAATATATGAATGTGAAGGTAAGAAATGCGTACCGAGCGTACCCCCAAACTTAAACTGGACAGTGTCCTCACTGTCATTGCATGAAGAGATCATTTGAAGGGTCAAAATTGTCGGTTAGGTATACACACAAATTTTTATTTTGTTTTTGGTTTTAAGAAAAAGAAAAAGAATATCCACAAAAAATGTACAAAATGGTATATACATACCCCCAAACTTATCTGGAACAGTGTGCACTGTTCTTGGCTGGATAACCGAAGTTTGGAGGTAGGCAGAGGAAGATTATGCAGGGTAAACCGGCTCCTGTAAGACCAGGAGCTCCTCTGTTGGTTCGGCGCTAAGGTACGGTTTAAGTCGGTGTCCGTTCACTTTGAAAAATGAACCGTCCTTTGGATTTTCCAAATCCACAGCGCCATGCGGATACACATTTCGCACAAAATACGGCCCTTTCCAGCGAGATCTGAGCTTTCCTGGATGGAAGTGAAGTCGGGTGTCGTAAAGCAGTACCTGCTGACCAGGTACGAAGGTTTTGCGCAAAAGGTGTTTATCGTGGAACACCTTCGTTCGATTCTTAACGACAACCGCGTTATCGTAAGCCTCATCCCTAAGCTCGCTCAGTTCGTTCAGCTGCAGCTTCCGATGGCTGCCCGCATCTTCGAGAGACAGATTCAGCTCCTTTATCGCCCAAAATGCGCGATGCTCTATTTCGACAGGTAGGCGGCAGGCTTTTCCATACACAAGCCGATAGGGAGACATGCCAAGGTCGGTCTTATAAGCGGTTCGAAATGCCCAAAGGGCATCAGTGAGTTTTAGCGACCAATCCTTACGGTTCTTGGAAACCGTTTTCTCCAGTATCTGCTTGATTTGCCGATTTGAAACTTCGGCCTGCCCGCAGGTTTGGGGGTGGTAGGGCGTGGATAGCTTATGATTAATGGAATATTTCCGCATCAAGGCCTCGAAAGTCTTATTGCAGAAATGACTTCCATTGTCGCTAATGATCGCTCGGGGGTGCCCAAAACGGGAGAAAATGTTTTCTTTAAGAAACCTAGTTATCGTTAGTCCGGCTGGGCACAGCCTCGACCCATTTAGAGACGTAATCAACAGCGAGAAGAATGTACAAGTTCCCAAAAGAGCTGGGAAATGGCCCCATGAAATCTATCCCCCAAATATTGAAAATCTCCACAACTAAGATTGGTTGGAGCGGCATCTCGTTCCTCCGGGATATCCGGCCCAAGTGTTGGCACCAGGAGCAAGTCTTGCAATAGTCATGAGCATCTTTGAAGAGTTGTGGCCAGTAGAAACCACATTGCAAGATCTTCTCAGCTGTCTTTCTGGGGCCAAAATGCCCGCCACATGCTTGATCGTGGCAAAACGATAGCACACTCTTGAATTCCTCATCAGGGACACACCGACGAATAATCTGGTCGGGACAGTACTTGAACAAATAGGGTTCGTCCCAGTAAAAGTGTTTTACTTGGGATAAGAAGCGAAGTCTGTCCTGACTTGACCATTCAGTCGGTAGTAATCCTGTGGCCAAATAGTTCACAATATCTGCGAACCAGGGTTCGCAAGATACTGTCAAGAGCTGTTCATCCGGGAAAACGTCGTTGATCGGAATTGGAAGCGAAGGCGAAGAAGGAAGTCGTGAGAGATGATCGGCAACTACGTTTTCCCATCCTCGTTTGTCCTTAATGACAAGGTCAAACTCTTGAAGCAAGAGGATCCAACGTATTAACCGAGATTTTGCATCTTTCTTCGCAAAAAGATGGCGCAGAGCAGAATGGTCTGTGTAGACAATGACTGGAGAGCCGATGAGGTAGGGCCTAAACTTTTCTAAAGCAAATACAACAGCTAAGAATTCCTTCTCAGTTGTTGTGTAATTGAGTTGGGCGTCGTTCAGGGTTCGGCTCGCATAATAGATTACGTGCGGCATCTTGTTGATGTGTTGTCCAAGGACAGCACCAATGGCAAAGTCGGATGCGTCGCACATAATCTCAAATGGGTGCGTCCAGTCAGGGGAAGAAAGAACGGGAGCAGAAGTGAGTGAGCGTTTCAATGACTCGAATGCAGTCACACAGCTCGAGTTGAAGTCGAATGGCGTATCCTTGGCCAGTAAAAGAGTCAAGGGCCTAGCAATCTTGCTAAAAGTCCTTGATGAACCGTCTATAGAAACCGGCATGGCCAAGGAAGGCTCGGATATCTCTGACGCAACGAGGAGGAGGTAGATTGGAAATGACCTCAATCTTTGCTTTGTCAACCTCTATGCCATTTTGCGAGATGATATGTCCTAAGACAATACCTTCGCGCACCATGAAGTGGCACTTCTCCCAATTCAAAGTGAGATTCATGTCCTTACATCGGGTAAGGACAGCGTCAAGATGCAGCAAACACTCGTTGAAGGAATCGCCGAAGATGGAGAAATCATCCATGAAGATCTCCAGAAATTTTTCCACCATGTCTGAGAAGATTCCCATCATACACCGCTGGAAGGTAGCGGGCGCATTGCATAACCCAAAGGGCATGCGTCGATATGCAAACGTGCCGAAAGAACAAGTGAAAGTGGTCTTGTCCTGGTCTTTTTCGGCAATGGGAATTTGATTATAGCCGGAGTAGCCATCAAGAAAGCAGTAGTACTCATGTCCGGCCAATCGTTCAAGCATCTGGTCAATGAAAGGTAGCGGAAAGTGGTCTTTCCGCGTTGCGGCGTTGAGTTTTCTGTAATCAATGCATACTTGCCTCCCAGTTTAGGTACGAGTAGGGATTAACTCGTTTGCCTCGTTGGTTATGACCGTGATGCCCGACTTCTTGGGGACAACATGAATGGGGCTAACCCACTAGCTATCAGAGATAGGGTAAATGATACCACTATCTAGACATTTTACGATCTCCTTCTTCACAGCCTCTTTCATGACTGGATTGAGCCGTCTTTGTGGATCCCGGGCTGGTTTGGCATCATCCATCAGATGAATGTGATGCTCAACGATCAGGGGACTAATCCCCTTGATGTCCGCCATGGACCAGCCAAAAGCTTGCCTGTTGCTGTGCAAGACCGCGAGAAGGGCTTTCTCTTGCTCTGGAGCTAGAGAAGCCGAGATGATGACAGGGAGGGTCTCGTTCTCACCTAAGTAAGCGTACTTAAGGTGAGACGGCAAAGGCTTGAGTTCGAGCGTCGGAGGTGAAACGATTGAAGGCAAGATTGGTGCAGATGTCTCGAACTCAAAGGACTCCAGCAAAGGTCCAAAACGAGTGTAAGCGACCGAGTCGGATGGTTCAGGTAACTCATCCGAAAATTCGAAGGATTCAAACTCGGGTTGTGAGCGGCTAAGATCGTTCAAGAACGTGAAACACTCGTAGTCATTGCCGGGTGCAGAAACAGCAGCAGGTTCGAGGAGGAACGCACTAGTGGCGTCAAGATTATCGTGATCAAACAGAAACTCCTCGAATTCACATTCTTCTGGGGTGATCTCCTGGATCGAGCAGACGTCCAGTATATGAGCATTAGGTTCGGCGGGCTGATTCCCCAACCTAAAAATGTTGAGTTCAATCGTCATGTTTCCAAAAGAGAGGTTCATCGAACCATTGCGACAATTGATCACAGCATTTGAGGTTGCAAGGAATGGACGACCGAGTATCACCGGAATTTGATTCCGGGGGTTAGCTACAGGCTGTGTGTCTAATACAATGAAGTCAACGGGGAATATGAAGTCCCCTACTTTGATTAACACATCCTCTAGCTCACCCCTAGGATGGGTGATCGATCGGTCGGCCATTTGGAGAGTGCAGTGTGTGGGTTTCAGCTCTCCGACGCCTAATTGCTCGTATACTGAGTACGGAAGCAGGTTAACACTGGCACCAAGATCTAATAGTGCGCGGTTGATGTTCTTATCCCCAATGGTAATAGAAATCGTAGGGCAGCCAGGGTCCTTCCGTTTTTGTGGTAAAGATTGGGTAAGGGCATCACTCACAGCACTAGCCAAGAAAAATTTCTTGGGTACCTGAGACTTCCTCTTTTTCGTGCACAAGTCCTTTAAGATTTCGCGTAGGACGGGACTTGTTGGACAGCATCTAAAAGATGAGTGTTAATGTTAACCTGCTTAAATAACTCCAGAATCTTCTCCATTTGAGGATTTTGTTTATTAGACCTCAACCGGTTTGGAAATGGGAAATTTTTAAAATTGGTTGAGTCTAATGCTTATGGAGGAGATTGTGGAGTTGGAACGGATCCCAGAACAGGTGTTTTCGTGGAGTGAGAAGTGGGTCCATTCAAAGCAGAAGAAGAGGAAGGAGAGCCTTGTGAAGAACGGAGAATAGGCTCAGAAGACGAAGAAGCAGGAGATGAAGAAGAAGAAGAAGTAGAAGAAGAATCGGCCGGGGTGTCATCATTGATCCGTGTGCCGATGTTGTTTTGCAGCATCCTTCCCGATCTCAATGTGGTCACGGCACTCACATTATGATTCTGTTGTTCAAGAGCAACATGTACATTCTGTGGGTGACCGGGATTTGGGAGTGGCTGGGACGGGAGCTTCCCCTTCTCTCGCTCGCTTAAGGCCGCATTCAGTTGTGCAATCTGGGCCTCGATGGTTTTGATGCTTTGCCCATGAGCGGCAGTGTGTTGCACTAAGGACTGAATGGAAGACTGGATGTTGACAGTGGATTGAGTCGATTGTTTAACGAACGCCTCCAGACTTCGTTCGAGCGAGGAAACCTTATCGTTGTTTGACGGAACAAAGTTGTTTGGTGGAAAAGAATTGTTGGGTGCAAAGTTGTTCGTCTGATTTTGGAAAGGTTGGGGTTGGAAGGGTTGCTGAAACTGCTGTTGAGTTTGTTGTTGCGCTTGTTGTTGCGGCGGAGGGGCCCTTTGGAAATTGTTTCCTTGGAATTGATTCTGATTCTGATTCCAGGCGAAATTGGGGTGGTTCCTCCAACCGGGATTGTAGGTGGAAGAGTATGGATCATTCCTCGGTCTTTGCTGGAATGCAGCATTAACCTGATTCTGTCCTTGCGATGGTGGATTGTAAGGACACTCTTCGGTCAAGTGAGAAGGATCGGAACAACAAGCGCAGATGGTACGAAGGGGAAAAATAGGGGTAGGAGCAGGAGAAGAGAATTTGCTCTCTATCGCTTCAAGCTTTCTCGTTATTGCAGCCATTTCAGCTTTCATCGCAATAGAGACATCAAGTTGGTGAATTCCTACACTAGACTGACCGGTAGAAGTGGAGGTAGAAGAAGAAGAAATCGGTCTGGTGCTCTCCTATTGTAGCGTTTGCTCCGCAAGGTCGTCAAAGAATTGCCACGCTTCCTCGTCAGATTTCGATAGGAAGTGGCCCTGACAGATGGTTTCCAACAACTGCTTCGTTGCTGGTTTCAGGCCCTCGTATAAAGTTTGGCAGAGTTGCCATTTCTCTATACCGTGGTGAGGACACTGAACAAGAAGGTCTTTGTACCGGTCAAAGCACTACCAGAAGGGTTCAGAAGGAAGCTGAGAGAATTGGTTGATTTCATTTCGGATCCTTGCGGTTTTATGATTCGGATAAAATTTCTTTAGAAACGCTTTTACAAACTCGTCCCAACTGGTTATGGAGTGGGAAGCGGTGCTATACAGCCATTTTTCAGCAAGATCGCATAAAGTGAACGGAATGACCCGTAGACGTATAGCATCGTCCGACAGTTGGGTAGTTTTCATCATGGCACAGACGTTTTGAAATTTGTTGATGAAGATATAGGCATCTTCAGATTCAAGCCCATGAAATCGTGGAAGCATGTTGATGAAGTGGGGATTAATTTCAAAATTATCCCCATTGGCCGGTGGAAGTGAAAGGCAGGTGGGAAGTGCAGAACGGGTGGGATAGAAACGATCCTGGAGCGCGATTCGCTGCGTCGCTACAACAGGCGGTGGTGGTGGGTTATTGGTCTCCGTAGGAGATGGAGCCAATCCAGGGGTAGTCAAAGAGATGTTCGGATTAAATCCTGACATCGCGGAAGAAGAGGTTGGTGATGGTGAAGGTGAAGATGTATGAACAGAATTCCGGTCAACGTCGGAGTTGGCCGGCAAAGGTAAGGGTGAAAAAGGAGTGGACGGAGTTTCGACGTCTGAGTCGATCGCGTAGTCGGTAGCGACTAACGTAACGCGGACTAGGCGGACGCTAGTGTCCCGAGTCCAAGCGGACATACACTAAACGAGTTTAGTATAGTCAAAGCGGAGAAGGTGAGGGTAAGAAAACGTCAATGGAGAAAGGCGATGGGTGGTGGGTGAAAAATGGATTTTGGCGACAAAAGGCAAGTTTTTATAAAAGTTTTTGATATTTTTCTTTCTTCTTTTTTTTTTTTTAGAAAGAGCTTTACAGAAATATGTACAGACGTACGGCTTTAAGCAATCACAAACAAGATATGCACAATCACACCTAGATCTAGTGGTCACCTAGGTCAACTAGACAGCTCCTAACTGTTCCAAAGAACTAGAAACAGAACCTCAAACCGCCTCTTCTCCGCCAATTGCGGCCAGATAAGTGCCAGGTAAGTAGGAGGTTGTCCAACGCTTTCGCGAAGTTCCTTAATTAAATAACCACTTGCCTGCGTCACACTTTCCTAGACACCGCAAAGTCAGGATGGGATAAACGGCCGATGCCTGTAATTAGTCCTCTGACCTATTGAGCGCGAAGTCCTTAGGGCTGAGTCTAGTATTTTTTAATTTAACAATGGTCAATGCATATGCTTTTTGTGATTTCTGGGGTCCTGGGAAGGGTGATGAAATCCCCACCCAATCTGAATTGGTTTCAAGCCCCTTAAGTCCGTATTAATGAATGCAAAGCGATAACAAATCAACTGCAAACAATTTTTATTTTTAGCGCGGCGCAAAGAATCCTGCACAAGAACAGTTTATTGGAAGGGGGAAGAGAATTTGCGCAAAGAATGCTGCAGAAAACACAGTTTATTGGAGTCCAGAGGAGTGGGAGAGAACAGAGAAACTCACCAGAAAAATTTAGCACCCCGAAGACACTAAATGGCCGCGGTTCCGCGGCCAAACACCTGCTTAGGCCGCGGTTCCATGGCTATGTGGAGGGATCATGCTTCCAAAATTTTTGGGTGTGTTGTTCTAGGAGTCCTCTGCTTGTCTGGAGTTGTTGAATCTTGATTTGCTTACTGTATCTGCTCCAGATTTTTACAGTAGACCGTTTGCTTCGTTTTGATCCGTCGCGGTGTAGCCGCGGAATGTGGGTCTATCTTCCCACGTCTTTGGCACTGAACTTGAACTTTGAATATCCCACGTCTTTGGTACTGAACTCGAATTCCGTATTATCCTGCACACTTGCACAAAAACTAATCAAAAATAACAAAATGATTTTTTTTTACAAAGTATAGTTTTTTGTTTTGTTTTTCGGTTATAATTATATTCACAAGTTAACCCGAAATTACACAAAGAAATAAACTACCGTCTCCCCGGCAACGGCGCCATTTGATTGGTAGAGATGCTGCGTGTTCAAGTTTAGTTAATTACCGCAATCAAGACGGTTTCGCTAGTAGCTAGCCGGT
>CM057340.1:230922956-230952956 GCA_030015575.1 Agapanthus africanus
GAACCGTGTCCTTCATCTTTTCGTTCTCCACGTCCTCTCTGGCCTTCTCTATGTAGTAGATGATCCACCCGAGAGCTTTACTACAAGCTTCACCTCTAACTTGAGGTAACTAGGTTTCTTAAAGTGCTAATCTAAGTAACTTAGGTGATATAGAGAAGGGTTATGGATTAAGTAGTCTAATCTAATCCTTGGTCTCAACACGTGAGAGGGGAGGATTAGGGTTTGAAGAGAGAGAGCTTGAGGAGAGAGAAAGTGAGCAAGAGAATGGAATGAGATAATGATCTCTCATGATATATATGAAGCATTATCATTATCAAGATAAATGAAAAAATGATTCAACAACCATGCTCATAAATATAAATGAGTGATTCATCTCCATGAGTCATTAAGCATTTATGATGCATTAATGACAAGGATGAATCATACAAATGAGTCACTAATCCCATTTAATACTTATGCCACCTAAACCCCCAAGTCACCAACCTTTTAGAAGCTTCTCGCGAATTTACGAGAATGCCCCTCCTATCCTTGAATACACAGAAAAACTTTAGACCGTATAAATCCAATAACCGGATACTAGAAACTGGCTTAAACCAAAGCCGGCTAGTAAAAACTGTCCGGATGTCGTACGTGCGTAAACACGCGTATGCGTCCGAACCCTAGTCGTAAAACCATACGACCTCTATATCGTTTCGCCTGGAGTAGGGAAACTCTCTGTGTGGGACTCTAAAGACTCGACTACAACGCTGGCAGTGAGTTTAACCACAGACCGCAAGCGGCACTAGCTGTACGTAACGGTCCCCAGGTAGATGTCGATAAGAAGGCCAATAAGGAAACCCATCCAAACTCCTACTGAGTCTGATGTGACAATCTCCGTACAGTCCGGTCTGTTCGTCTAAGACTATCTCATATCGGGCCTAGGGGCGGCAAGCGTCAGTCCCCTAATAGCGGTATAAGTCGTGTCGGAGCATAGCCCATTACACCCTCAGAAAACAACTGGAACCTACCAGTAAATCTCGCTTGCCCTGGCCAGGGACTTTGCGTAATGGCTCTCTGACACAACGCGATATCAACCCCCAATACCGGGAGAAACGAATCCTGTCTAACCGCCACTGCCTCCAAGTGCTCGGGACTGCACCCAACTGCTACCTGTTTGCACGACTCCTTTGAGCCGTGGTAGGGTAGCAATCTAATAACAGTGGGACACACTCGAGGCGAAGTAGCAGTGTCAAGTCTGCGGATTATGCTGTACTCATGTCACCTGGGAACTGTTAACTGACGATGGGTATAATACCAACTAACAGTCCCCCATGAGTCCTGTCCGGTGTACCCGTAACCTAACTAGCACATGCATACTATCTCCAGTACGACGTACTGACGGCTGTGGGACAGACCATCTCCCCAACTGGGATGAGAAGCGTACACACTAGTCTACTCCGGAGTATCGATGCCCTGTCTCGATAATCCTACGACTAGGGGCCTGAATAAGGATGTGCTTGTAGATTACCCAGCCCCCACTAGTGTGACTGCCATCACAACGCTGGTAGTCAAGCAAGATCCTAAGAGCTCTATCAATACGTATACTCACATATTAAGATAGAAAAACCAAGTAGCATACTACTATGTTTAGCAAGACTGTTATATACATGTAAATATCCCAAGATTCCATTAAGTAATATACAAACTAGTATGATACAATAATGGCCCCTAGGGCATATACACTAACAATCTCCCACTTGCACTAGGGCCATGTACTGGCATATCGAAGACCAATGATCTCGAGTAGCCTCTCGAACTGAATCTGAGGTAGGGCCTTCGTGAATGGATCATCAATGTTCTCTTCAGTAGCAACTCTTCGAACCTCGATCTCCCGACAATCAATGATCTCCCTGATCAGGTGATACCGCCTTAAGATGTGTCTGGACTTCTGATGGGACCTTGGTTCCTTCGCTAAAGCTATAGCTCCGTTGTTGTCGCAATACAGAGGTATTGGATCAACAATGGTAGGAACCACCTGAAGTTCTGTTAGGAACTTCTTCATCCAGACCGCTTCTTTTGCGGCATCGCAAGCAGCAATATACTCCGCTTCCATCGTCGAGTCAGCAACGTTGTGTTAGTGTATATGCCCTAGAGGCCATTATTGTATCATACTAGATTGTATATTACTTAATGGAAGCTTGGGATATTCACAGTTATATATATACAGTCTTGCTAAAAATGGTAGTATGCTACTTGGTTTGTGTCTACTTTAATATGTGCATATGTCTCTTGTAACGTATCACTTATACATATTAGTAGAGCCCATAGGATCTTTGCTTGATTACCAGCGTCGTGATGGCAGTCACACTAGTGGGGGCTGGGTAGTCTATAAGCAACATCCTATACAGGTCCCTGGTCGTTGGATTGTCGAGATAGGGCATCGATATTCCGGAGTGGACTAAGTGTATACGCTTCTCATCCCAGTTGGGAAATGGTCTATCCCACAGCCATCAGTACGCCGTACTGGAGATAGTATACAGGTGCTCGTTAGGTTACGGGTACACCGGACAGGACTCGCCGAGGAACTGATTGGTTGGTATTATACCCATCGTCAGTTGTCAGTTCCCAGGTGACATGAGTACAGCATAGTCCGCAGACTTAACACTGCTGCTTCGTTTCGAGTGTGTCCCACTGTTCTTAGATTGCTACCCTACCACGGCTCAAAGGAGTCGTGCAAACAGGTAGCAGTTGGGTGCAGTCCCGAGCACTTGGAGGCAGTGGCGGTTAGATAGGATTCGTCTCTCCCGGTATTGGGAGATGATATCGCGATGTGTCAGAGAGCCATTACACAAAGTCCCTGGCCAGGGCAAACGAGATATACTGGTAGGTTCCAGTAGCTTCTCAGGGTGTAATGGGCTTCGCTCCAACACGACTTATACAGCTATTAGGGGACTGACGCTTGCCGCCCCCTAGGCTTGATATGCGATAGTCTTAGACAAACAGACCGGACTGTACGAAGATTGTCACATCAGGCTCAGTGGGAGTTCGGATGATTTTCCTCATCGGCCTTCTTATCGACATCTACCTGGGGACCGTTACGTACAGCTAGTGCCGCTTGCGGTCTGTGGTTAAACCCACTGCCAGCATAGTGTCGAGTCTTTAGAGTCCCACACAGAGAGTTTTCCTGCTCCAGGCGAAACGATATAGAGGTCGTATGGTTTTACGACGAGCGTTCGGATGTATACGTGTGTTTTCGCACGTACGACTTTTCGGACAGTTTATACTAGCCGGCTTTGGTTTAAGCCAGTTTCTAGTATCGGGTTATTGGATTTATACAGTCTAAAGTTTTTCCGTGTTTTCACGGATTATAGGGGCGTTCTCGTAATTTGTCGGGAACCTTCTAGAAGAGTGGTGACTAAGGGGTTAAGGTGGCATGAGCATTAATTGATTAATGACTCATTTGTATGATTCATCCTTTGCACTTAATGACTCATTAATGAGATAATGAGTCATATGATGAATCACACAAGGTGAATGCATCAACCATAATGATTAAATCTTTTATTTATTTATTTGATTAAATTGTTATGGTTGTTATATTCAAAATGAGTTCATTATTCTTTTGATTCTCATCTTCTCCTTCTCTCTCCTCAAGCTCACTCTCTCTTGAAACCCTAACCCTAACCTCTCATGTGTTGAGATCAAGGGTTAGATAGACTAAAACATCCATAACCTCACTCTATATTCTCTAGGTAGCTTAGATTAGCACTTTAAGCAACCTAGTTATCTCAAGTTTGAGATTAAGCTTGGCGTAGAAGCTTTCGGGTGGATCGTCTTTGATTCGAGGAGGCCGTGAAGTTGCCGATGTTCCAAGGAGCCTACGAGGAGTGGAGGACAGCGATGAAGACCCGAAGGACATGTAACATGAAGTATAACTCCGGTACCGAGTAGTTAAACCTCTAGTATAACGTTAGCAATGGTTTAGATTACGATTCATGCGCTCAAGTCCGTGTTACGAAGCTTTGATAATCGTTTTTCATATATTCCGCCTCCCCGCAAGTTAGTGGGGTGCGTGACATGGACTTACAGTGGTATCAGAGCCAACTAAACCATTACTAGCTTGTTACCAACTGATTAGAAGTTCGATCGACGGAAAAACACGGAAAACAAAACCCTAATCCTTGACAGTTTCTGTTAATTTTAAAAGTGTCGCAAAATTTTTTTGACATACCTTAAAATTCACAGCAGGGAATTATAAGAAATCTGGGAAAATTCGAGGAGGCAACTCGACTAAACTAACGCGTTTCCGCGGCAATAGAGAGCTATTGCCGCGGAACCGCCGCCGAGTCAACGCTGAGTTGACTCGGAGTTTCACAGTAATTCATAATTTTTGGTTTTTTGTTTTCCTGTATATACTGTTTCTGCCCAGGTTGCCTCTGTGATGATTTGCTTTTGGGGTAGACACGGATATAGGTAATCGATCGATGTTCTAATCAATTTGCTAATTGGATCTTTATCTGTAATGTTTAATGTGTTCGTAAACCTCCCCTAACTGCTAGTATGTCGGTTGGCAGGGGGTTGCACGTTTCTGTAATGGATTTTATCTGTTTGTGTATATAAACTGTATTGGACTGTTGTGGTGAATAGCCGGGTTTTGTGATGGGTTATTGTATTAATTCATTCGATGTAATTGTAATAAGTTGTAATATTATTTTGCGGGGCACATCCAGGTTGCGGTTGTAGCCACCGTTGTATTATTTCTTTTTACTGTTTTTGCTCCTAGGATAGACCCAAGGTGGGGTGCACAAACTACCGGGTATTTTGAAGTGTTGAGGCGGACCGCTTCACTTCTGGTACTTGGCGGGTAGTTTGCCGTACCCGTAGGGGTCTGGGTGGGGTAATGGCTATTCATCACAACTGTGTAATCCGTCTTTCCTTGCAGGCTCAAAAGAAACGCAGATTACTTGCATATCCAATAAAGTTTATCTGTGATCTGGAATGCTTATTATTGCGTCTGACGAATGTACAATATCTATATATAAATAGCTATTAGACGTCACTTATGTTTTACACCCGCGCTAGCCTAGCCCCCGCTCTGTCGTTAGTTAAGTAACCTAACGGGTGATGACGGGACCCCGTGGCGAATGCGGATGGCATAAGAGGACGTTGTATTTTCGTTGTTTTCTGCAATGATAGGTTAATGATGGGATGCATTATTATGCAAAGAAAATAAACCAAAGTTGAATCGTTGGAACAAATTTAAAAGAAACCGATCGGTTATTTTAAAAGATCAGAATTTTTAATTGCGGAGCTTTAACCATTCTTTTTAAAAAGTATCAGGTTCCTTCGATTATATCAAGTTCACTACGTTCACGGTTTTGCCAAAACCATTCGTAACCCTCCGTCATTTCATATAGATAGTCAATAGTATTCAAGCTGTGTTTGTTGACTAAAGTCAAGGCACAGTGTTTGGTAGCTGTTGGATATTTATATGTAGCATAGATAGATGCGTTGGTTTGGGACAGTCGTATTACCTTGTTGACTAAAGTCAAGGGTATGTACGGGTGGGTTCAAATTAACCTGGACAATGACGGGTAGAACTTGACATGTGACTTATGATTTGTTGACTAAAGTCAAGGTCATAAGAGCATGGGGCAAAAATCCACATCGGGAATTTCTAAAGAAACTGAAATTTGCAGAGAGAGCATACCATTTTGGAGTTTGATGAATGTTGGTAGGATTCCTTCAACATTATCATACGATGATATTTTGGATCCCGATCCTACTGTGAGTACATGCTACTTATCAGGAGATTCGTCACTTAACGATCAATGCTATAAACCAAGTAGGTGCCAAGAAAGGTGTCAGCGGGGTTACGCCCCCAGAGAAAAGAGGTTATTTAATTAAGGAACTTCGCGAAAGCGTTGGAAAACCTCCCTCGAAGTATCGACACTAGCCTGGCTGAACGGTTAAGCAAGTATTGTATGGTGAGAATTTTCCTGGCTAATTCTTCTTTTATGGTTTGAGGAAGGATTCGAGAAACAGTGGGAGCCATCCTGTTTAGATAAACTTAAAACCAATCTAAACTTGCAACAGCATCATGCTAAAATGTTTTCTTCTCTATCTCTTAATTGCAGCGACCTTGTGACCACACATAGGTTACATCTAGATAATAATTTGACTGAATCTGACTTATATGACTGGCAAAAATCTGTCCAGATGTCCATTGCCTATGACAAGCTGGACCACCCTATTGAGGGACATTCCTATTGCTATGGGATTGAACATTGGCAGAATGATTGCAGGGCTTTAGAAGCCAGTAACCAGAATGAGAAGCATGTTGTGGCTTCAGCCTCAAGTGTGTTTGTTATTGAGAACTGTATGTCAGTTAACCCTACTTCCTGGGTATTGGATACCGGGTCAGGAACTCACATCTGTAATTCATTACAGACTCTGAGAAACTGTAGGGTTATCGGGATAGGTGATATGACCCTCACGGTTGCTAACGGAATGAGCATGAACGCTGAATCCGTAGGGGAATATCATCTTGGACTGACAACTGGGCAGATATTGATTCTGCGTAACTGTATTATGTACCAGGTACGAGTTGTAATATCATATCTGTACCCTTACTTTCTAAGGAAGGATATGATTTTGCTTTTACAAGAGATGTGGTTCACATCCACCTAAATCAAGATTTGATTGGGTCAGGTACATTAGAAAACGGAATATACGTATTAAATCAAGCTCAGGTTTTCAGTGTCCAGAACACACTAAAAAGAAAGTCTCCGGAAACAAATCAGGCTTTCTTATGGCATTGTAGACTAGGTCACATCAATGAGAGAAGGTTGACTAAGTTACATGGAGAAGGATATTTGAATCAATTCGAATATCAATCTTATACTACTTGTGAATCTTGTCTCATGGGAAAGATGACAAAGACTCCGTTTACTGGACACGGAGTAAGAGCAGGCGAGCTCTTGGGACTCGTACATAGTGACGTGTGCGGTCCAATGTCTACACATGCGCGAGGTGGTTATTCCTACTTCATTACTTTTACGGATGATTTCTCTAGGTATGGATATATCTTTTTAATGAAGCATAAATCCGAGGCCTTTGAGAAATTCCAAGAATACAAGAATGAAGTAGAAAAACAAACCAGCAAAAGTATCAAGACACTGAGATCTGATCGAGGTGGTGAATACTTAAGTGCCGAGTTCCTAGGTTACTTAAAAGAGAATGGAATTCTCTCTCAGCTTACTCCTCCATACACACCACAACATAACGGTGTATCAGAGAGACGGAACCGAACCCTATTGATATGGTACGTTCCATGATGAGTAACACTGAGTTGCCACGATCATTCTGGGGATATGCACTAGAATCAGCTGCATATCTTTTAAACCGAGTTCCAACCAAGACTGTGCCTACCACACCATATCAGATGTGGAGTGGGAAGAAACCCTGTCTTAAGTATCTTAAGACATGGGGATGTCCAGCTTTTGTAAAGAAGCAGCATGCGGACAAGCTCGAGGCACGCTCAGTACAGTGTAAGTTTGTGGGATATCCAAAGAACTCCATGGGATATTGTTTCTATTACGCAGATGAACAAAAGGTCTTTGTTTCTCAACATGCCCGCTTCTTAGAAACTAAGTTTTTAGAAAATCAGAAGAGTGGGAGCGCAATAGAACTGGAAGAAATTCCAGAACCACAAGCTATTACTGAAACCTTGGTAGAACGAGAAGGTTCAGGAGAACAGGACATCCCGACGCCACTCCGCAGGAGTAGTAGGTCGTCTCATCCGCCTGAGAGATACTACGGTTTTCTCATAGATGGGGATAGAGAGGATTGTGTCATTGATGAAGATGACCCTACTAGCTTCTAGCAAGCCATTCAGAGCAGCGACTCAGTAAAATGGCTAGATGCAATGCGGACCGAAATGGAGTCCATGTACACCAACAAAGTATGGACTTTGGACATTGCTCCATATGGGGTAAAACCCGTGGGATGCAAATGGATCTTCAAAAAGAAGATTGGTGTAGATAGACAGGTTGAAACCTATAAAGCTAGACTTGTTGCAAAGGGTTTCCGTCAAAGACTTGGTTTGGACTATGACGAAACCTTTTCTCCAGTGGCTATGCTTAAATCTATTCGGGTCCTTCTTGCTATTGCTGCCTTCCACGATTATGAAGTCTGGCAGATGGACGTAAAGACGGCCTTTCTAAATGGTAATTTGGAAGAGAGCGTCTATATGGATCAGCCAGAAGGATTCATTCAGAGTGGGAGCAGCGGTAAAGTATGCAAGCTGCTTAAGTCCATTTATGGTCTAAAGCAGGCATCACGGAGTTGGAACATCTGTTTTGATGATGCTGTCAAAGAATTTGACTTCATCAAAAATCCAGATGAACCTTGCATATACAGTAAGATTGTAGGGAGAGCTGTAGTATTCCTCGTCTTGTACGTGGATGACATTCTCCTAATAGGAAATGATATTCCTATGTTACAGTCAGTCAAAAGATTCTTGTCACATAAATTCTCCATGAAAGACCTGGGTGATGCCACCTACATTCTGGGGATCCGGATCTATCGTGATAGATCAAAAAGGATATTGGGACTTTCACAGTCCAGGTACATAGACACCATAGTGAAGAGATTCAGTATGGAAGATTCTAAGCGCGGTAACCTACCGGCTTGTCACAGAATCACCCTCTCAAAAGATATGTCTCCCAAGATTGATTTGGAAAGGGATCGCATGTCGATTATACCCTACGCTTCTACGGTAGGCTCTATAATGTATGCAATGTTATGTACCAGACCAGATGTAGCATACGCATTGAGCGTAGTAAGCCGGTATCAATCAAACCCAGGGGAGAATCACTGGATAGCAGTAAAGAACATTCTCAAGTACCTGAGGAGGACTAAGGAGATGTTCTTGGTATATGGCTGAAAAGACCTTCAGATGGAGGCCTTTGCCGACTCCGGCTTCCAGAGTGACAAAGATGACTCCAAGTCCTTGTCGGGTTATGTCTTTACCCTCAATGGAGGGGCGGTCTGTTGGAAGAGTTCCAAACAGGACACCGTTGCTGACTCAACAATGGAAGCAGAGTACATAGCTGCTTGCGATGCCGCAAAACAAGCAGTCTGGATGAAGAAGTTCCTCACAGAACTTCAGGTGATTCCTACCAGTGTTGATCCAATACCTCTGTATTGTGACAACAACGGCGCTATTGCTTTAGCGAAGGAACCCAGGTCCCATCAGAAGTCCAGACACATCTTAAGGCGGTATCACCTGATCAGATCATAGATCGCCGGGAGATCGAGGTGAAGAGAGTAAAGACGGAGGATAACATTGCAGATCCATTCACAAAGGCCATTCCTCAGACGCAGTTCGAGAGGCTATTCGAGATGATAGGTATACGATATGCCAGCTCATGGCCCTAGTGCAAGTGGGAGATTGTTAGTGTATATGCCCTAGAGGCCATTATTGTATCATACTAGATTGTATATTACTTAATGGAATCTTGGGATATTCACAGTTATATATATACAGTCTTGCTAAAAATGGTAGTATGCTACTTGGTTTGTGTCTACTTTAATATGTGCATATGTCTCTTGTAACGTATCACTTATACATATTAGTAGAGCCCATAGGATCTTTGCTTGATTACCAGCGTCGTGATGGCAGTCACACTAGTGGGGGCTGGGTAGTCTATAAGCAACATCCTATACAGGTCCCTGGTCGTTGGATTGTCGAGATAGGGCATCGATATTCCGGAGTAGACTAAGTGTATACGCTTCTCATCCCAGTTGGGAAATGGTATGTCCCACAGCCATCAGTACGCCGTACTGGAGATAGTATACAGGTGCTCGTTAGGTTACGGGTACACCGGACAGGACTCGCCGAGGAACTGATTGGTTGGTATTATACCCATCGTCAGTTGTCAGTTCCCAGGTGACATGAGTACAGCATAGTCCGCAGACTTGACACTGCTGCTTCGCCTCGAGTGTGTCCCACTGTTCTTAGATTGCTACCCTACCACGGCTCAAAGGAGTCGTGCAAACAGGTAGCAGTTGGGTGCAGTCCCGAGCACTTGGAGGCAGTGGCGGTTAGATAGGATTCGTCTCTCCCGGTATTGGGAGATGATATCGCGATGTGTCAGAGAGCCATTACACAAAGTCCCTGGCCAGGGCAAACGAGATATACTGGTAGGTTCCAGTAGCTTCTCAGGGTGTAATGGGCTTCGCTCCAACACGACTTATACAGCTATTAGGGGACTGACGCTTGCCGCCCCCTAGGCTTGATATGCGATAGTCTTAGACGAACAGACCGTACTGTACGAAGATTGTCACATCAGGCTCAGTGGGAGTTCGGATGATTTTCCTCATCGGCCTTCTTATCGACATCTACCTGGGGACCGTTACGTACAGCTAGTGCCGCTTGCGGTCTGTGGTTAAACCCACTGCCAGCGTAGTGTCGAGTCTTTAGAGTCCCACACAGAGAGTTTCCCTGCTCCAGGCGAAACGATATAGAGGTCGTATGGTTTTACGACGAGCGTTCGGATGTATACGTGTGTTTTCGCACGTACGACTTTTCGGACAGTTTATACTAGCCGGCTTTGGTTTAAGCCAGTTTCTAGTATCGGGTTATTGGATTTATACAGTCTAATGTTTTTCCGTGTTTTCACGGATTATAGGGGCGTTCTCGTAATTTGTCGGGAACCTTCTAGAAGAGTGGTGACTAAGGGGTTAAGGTGGCATGAGCATTAATTGATTAATGACTCATTTGTATGATTCATCCTTTGCACTTAATGACTCATTAATGAGATAATGAGTCATATGATGAATCACACAAGGTGAATGCATCAACCATAATGATTAAATCATTTATTTATTTATTTGATTAAATTTTTATGGTTGTTATATTCAGAATGAGTTCATTATTCTTTTGATTCTCATCTTCTCCTTCTCTCTCCTCAAGCTCACTCTCTCTTGAAACCCTAACCCTAACCTCTCATGTGTTGAGATCAAGGGTTAGATAGACTAAAACATCCATAACCTCACTCTATATTCTCTAGGTAGCTTAGATTAGCACTTTAAGCAACTTAGTTATCTCAAGTTTGAGATTAAGCTTGGCGTAGAAGCTTTCGGGTGGATCGTCTTTGATTCGAGGAGGCCGTGAAGTTGCCGATGTTCCAAGGAGCCTACGAGGAGTGGAGGACAGCGATGAAGACCCGAAGGACATGTAACGTGAGGTATAACTCCGGTACCGAGTAGTTAAACCTCTAGTATAACGTTAGCCATGGTTTAGATGACGATTCATGCGCTCAAGTCCGTGTTACGAAGCTTTGATAATCGTTTTTCATATATTCCGTCTCCCCGCAAGTTAGTGGGGTGCGTGACATGGACTTACACGTTGTCCTGCTTAGAGCTCTTCCAGCACACCGCCCCTCCATTGAGGGTAAAGATGTAAGTCCATGCTACCTCTCCCGGTACTTTCGGGCATGCGGAATTTGGTGAAAAAACAATTTTCTTAGAGGTGGTAACATGGACTCAAAACCCGGATATTTGTTAAACATCTAACTAACAACCTAACTACGAGTTGCTAACTACTCGGTTAGGGTGTTATACCTTTCTTTTTCTCGAACTCCTTCGTCTTCAAGCTTCGAAGGTCGTCCGAATCGGCTTCTCCCCGTCGTCTCCTTGCGCCGAAGATAGATCCACCTGAAAGATTCTACCTTTGGCTCCTTCTTCGAACTTTGAAGAAACTAGTTCACTTGGTTTGCTAAACCTTGTGAACTAGAGTGAGTAGAGAAGAGTTTGTATGGGATTTTATCTATGGTTCTTGGTTCTCAACTCATGAGACAAGTGAACCATAGAGTCAAGAGAGGGAGAGCAAGAGGAGGAAGTTGAGAGCTCAAGAACAAGAGAGAGAATGAGCATGAAAGAATGAGAGAAGACTTTTCTCTCTTGGCTCTCATGATCCAAAACCATCATCACAAAAATAATAATCAAGTATTGTGTAAAATGGTTCAAGTCAAAATGGCTAAATCATTTCATGCACTTATTTCTCACAAAAGAAACAAGCAAGTAAAAAGTCTTTGCCATGAAATGATAGCCATTGTCATCATGATGGTCAACTAGTCCAACCTAGTCAACCGGTCAACAAAGTCAACAAGTCAACAAAGTCAACCCCTCAACAATCATGTCACCACAATACTTAATTAATATTATTGTTAATCACATATCATATTCTCATTAGGGTTGAGCAAAAAGTCAATGGTCAACTGTCAACGGTCAACAACCCTAATGAGAATCCTCTGCCTCTGTCTCTCCGTCAACTGTGCATACACACCCGCATCCGCGTTCCGAGGAACACGAATGTATACTAGATAAATCCAATCCTAAAAGGTACACTAGGATCTGGCTTAAACCAAAGCCCGCTAGTGTAAACTATCCGGACACTGTCCGTGCACAAGTGCACGGATGTGACCGAACCCTGTCGCAAAACCATGCGACCTGTCGCAAAAACCATGCGACCTCTACTCTTTTGCCTAAAGGCGAATAGATTTCTGTGTGGGACTCTAAAGACTCGACACTAAGCTGGCAGTGGGTTTAACCACAGACCGCAAGCGGCACTAGCTGTGCGTAACGGTCCCCAGGTAGATGCCGACAAGAAGACTGACGAGGCGGAACCCATCTAAACTCCTACTGAGCCTGAATGTGACATTCTCCGTACAGTCCGGTCTGTTCGTCTGATACATCGCATGGCGGGCCTAGGGGGCGGTAAACGTCAGTCCCCCAATAGCGGTACAAGTCGTGTCGGAGTGAAGCCCAAAACACCCTGAGATAACACTGGAAGCCTACCAGTATATCTCGTTTGCCCTGGCCAGGGACTACTCGTGTAATGGCTCTCCTAGACACAGCGCGATGTCAACCCCCAATACCGGGAGAGACGAATCCTGTCTAACCGTCACTGCCTCCAAGTGCTTCGGGACTGCACCCAACTAGCACCTGTTTGCACGACTCCTTTGAGCCGTGGTAGGGTAGTAATCAAAGTACAGTGGGAACACACTCGAGGGGAAGTGACAGTGTCAAGTCAGCGGACTAAGCTGTACTCATGTCACCTGGGAACTGATAACTGACGATAGGCATAATACCAACTAGTAAGTTCCCAACGAGTCCTGACCAGTGTACTCGTAACCCAACGAGCACCCGCATACTATCTCAAGTATGACGTACCGACGGCTGTGGGACAGACCGTCTCCCACACTGGGATGAGAAGCGCATGCGCTAGTCTACTCCGGAGTATCGATGCCCTGTCTCGATAGTCCTGCGACCAGGGACCTGCATAAGGATGTGCTTATAGATTACCCAGCCCCACTAGTGTGACTGCCATCACAACGCTGGTAATCAAGCAAAGATCCTAAGGGCTCCACTAATGTGTATAGGCGATATACTAAAATAAACACATGTACACATTGAAGTAGAAACAAACCAAGTAGCATACTACTATTTTGAGCAAGATTGTATATACAAGGTGAATATCCCAAGCTTCCATTAAGTAATATACAAACTAGTATGATACAGTAATGGCCTCTAGGGCATATACACTAACAATCTCCCACTTGCACTAAGGCCATGTACTGGCGTATCGAAGACCTATCATCTCGATCAGCCGCTCGAACTGAGTCTGGGGCAAGGCCTTGGTGAATGGATCTGCAGTGTTATCTTCTGAAGCAACTCTCCGAACCTCGATCTCCTGGCGATCCACGATCTCCCTGATCAGGTGATACCGCCTCAAGATGTGTCTGGATCTCTGATGGGACCTGGGTTCCTTCGCTAAAGCTATAGCCCCGTTGTTGTCGCAATACAGAGGTATTGGATCAACAATGGACGGAACCACCTGAAGTTCTTTCAAGAACTTCCTCATCCAGACAGCTTCTTTTGCGGCATCAGATGCAGCGATGTATTCCGCTTCCATCGTCGAGTCTGCAACGGTTTCCTATTTTGAACTCTTCCAACACACCCTCCATTGAGGGTAAAGACAAAACCCGACATGGACTTGGAATCATCCTTGTCACTCTGGAAGCTGGAGTCAGCAAAGGCCTCGATCCGGAGGTCTTTTCCGCCATACACCAAGAACATCTCCTTAGTCCTTCTCAGGTACTTGAGAATGTTCTTTACCGCTATCCAGTGTTTCTCCCCAGGGTTTGACTGATACCGGCTTACCACACTCAGTGCATAAGCAACATCCGGTCTGGTATTCAACATCGCATACATTATAGAGCCTACCGCAGAAGCGTAGGGTATAATAGACATGCGATCCCTCTCCAAATCAGTCTTGGGAGACATCTCTTTAGAGAGGGTGATCCCGTGACAAGCCGGTAGGTTACCGCGCTTGGAATCTTCCATACTGAATCTTTTCAGTATGGTGTCGATGTACCTGGACTGTGAAAGTCCTAATATCCTCTTGGATCTATCACGATGGATCCGGATCCCCAGGATGTAAGAGGCATCACCCAGGTCTTTCATGGAGAAACTGTGTGACAAGAACCCCTTGACAGATTGTAGCATAGGAATGTCATTTCCTATTAAGAGAATGTATCCACGTACAAAACGAGGAATACTACAGTTCTCTCTACAAATCTACAATAGATGCATGGTTCATCTGGATTTTTGATAAAGCCAAATTCCTTGACCGTCTCATCAAAACAGATGTTCCAACTCCGCGATGCCTGCTTTAGTCCATAGATGGACTTAAGCAACTTGCACACCTTTCCGCTGCTTTCACTATGAATGAAGCCCTCTGGTTGGTCCATATAGACACACTCCTCTAAATTTCCATTTAGAAAAGCGGTCTTTACATCCATTTGCCAGATCTCATAATCGTGGAAGGCAGCAATGGCAAGAAGGATCCGAATGGATTTCAGCATAGCCACTGGAAAAAAGGTTTCGTCATAGTCCAAGCCAGGTCTTTGACGGAAACCCTTTGTAACAAGTCTAGCTTTATAGGTCTCAACCTGTCCATCTACACCAATCTTTCTTTTGAAGATCCAATTGCATCCTACGGGTTTTACCCCGTCTGGAGCAATGTCCAACGTCCATACTTTGTTGGTGTACATGGACTCCATTTCGGTCCGCATTGCATCCAGCCATTTTACTGAGTCAACGCTCTGAACGACCTGCTGGAAGCTAGTAGGCTCATCATAATCTATGATGCAATCCTCTCTATCCCCGTCTATGAGAAAACCGTAGTATCTCTCGGGCGGATGAGACTGCCTACTCCTCCTGCGGAGCGGCGTAGGAATGTCCTGTTCTTTTGAACCCTCTGGTTCCACTAAGCTTTCAGTAATAGCTCGTGGTTCTGGAATTTCTTCTAGTTCTACTGCGCTCCCACTAATTTCCTTTTCTAAGAACTGGTATTCTAGAAAGTGGGCATGACGAGAAACAAGAACTTTTTGTTCCTCTTCGCAGTAGAAGAAATATCCCTTGGAGTTCTTTGGATATCCCACGAACTTACACTGTACTGAGCGTGCCTCGAGCTTGTCCGCATGCTGCTTTTAAACAAAAGCTGGACATCCCCATGTCTTAATGTGATTAAGATGGGGCCTCTTCCCACACCACATCTCATATGGTGTGGTAGGCACAGTCTTAGTGGGAACTCGGTTCAAAAGGTACGCAGCTGATTCTAGCGCATACCCCCAGAATGATCGCGGTAACTCAGCGTTACTCATCATGGACCGTACCATATCCAATAGGGTGCGGTTCCGTCTCTCCGATACACCGTTATGTTGCGGAGTGTATGGAGGAGTAAGCTGAGAGAGAATTCCATTCTCTTTTAAATAGTCCAGGAACTCGGCACTCAAGTATTCACCACCTCGATCCGATCTTAGAATCTTGATACTTTTGCCGGTTTGTTTTTCTACTTCATTCTTATATTCCTGGAATTTTCCAAAGGCTTCGGATTTATGTTTCATTAAGAAGACATAACCGTACATTGAAAAGTCATCCGTAAAAGTAATGAAGTAAGAATAACCGCTTCGCGCATGTGTAGACATTGGACCGCACACGTCGCTGTGTACGAGTCCCAAGAGCTCGCTCGCTCTTACTCCGTGTCCAGTGAACGGAGTCTTTGTCATCTTTCCTTTGAGACAGGATTGACAAGTGGCATACGATTGATATTCGAACGCATTCAAATATCCTTCTGTATGTAACTTCGTCAACCTTCTCTCATTGATGTGACCCAATCTACAATTCCACAAGAAAGTCTGATTTATTTCCGGAGACTTTCTTTTGTGTGTATTCTGGACATTGAAAATCTGTGGTTGGTTTAATACGTAAATACCATTGCTTAATGTACCTGACCCAATCAAAACTTGATTAAGGTGAATGTTTACAACATTACATACAAACACAAATTCATAACCTTCTTTAGAAACTAAAGATACTGAAATGATATTACAAGTTGCGCTGGGTACAAAAAAGCAATTACGCAAAACCAAAACATGTCCATCTGACATTCCCAGGTGATAGTCCCCCACGACTTTAGCATCCATGCTAGCTCCGTTCGCAACTCTGAGGGTCATGTCACCTGCTTTCAAAACACTACGGTTTCTCAACGCCTGCAAAGAATTACAGATATGAGATCCTGATCCGGTATCCAATACCCAGGAAGTAGAGTTTATTGAAAGACAGTTTTCAATAACATACACACCTGAAGCTGAAGCTGAAGCTGCAACCTGCTTCAATTCCTGTGTTCTGGCCTTCCAGGCCCTGCAATCATTCTTCCAGTGTCCTTTCTTATGACAATAGAAGCATTCTTTCTTATCCACAAGCTTCCCCACTTTCTTTGTTGCTTTAGCTTTTCCCTTCGTATCCACTTTACTAACACCGCCTCTTGGTTTGGCGGGGGCTTTCTTCTTCTTTCCCTTGGCTTTCGCCTTGGACCTAGAAGAAGATGATCCTCCTACAAACAAAGTGGATGTTTCCCTACCTTTCTGTAGGGTGCCCTCTGCGCTCCTCAGCATGTTGAGGAGCTCGGAAAGTTCAACTTCTTTTTCTTGTAAGTTGAAGTTCAGTATAAACTGGGCGTAAGTGGAAGGAAGGGACTGGAGAACTAAGTCCGTATAGAGCTCACTCTCCAATGTGGTCCCTAGGTCCGCAAGCTCCTCAATGTAGCCGATCATCTTAAGCACGTGTTCTGCTACTGATGATCCGACGGCCATCCTTGCCGAAAATAACTTTTTGGACGCTTCGTATCTTGCGATACGAGATTGCTCTCCATACAGTTCTTTTGTATGAAGAAGTATGGATTCCAAGTCCATATTCTCGTGCCTCCTCTGATGTTCATTGTCTATAGAGGCAAGTACGAGGCACTTGGCCTTCGCGCTATCAATCTCCCAAGTCTTACGGATTTCCTTATCCGCGACGCTGGAAGTGGGACCGGGTACAGGGGGAGCTTTGGTGGTAAGAAGATACCCCAGCTTGTCGTAAGTGAGTGCCATCTTGACATTCCTGAGCCAATCTTTGTAGTTTGGCCCTGTCAGTATGTTTTTATCTAGGAACTTAGGTCCAGTCATGTCGATTGGTCGCTGCAATTAGGAGAGAGAAGAAACACTCAGCTTGATGCTCTTGCAAGTTTAGAATGGTTTTTAGTTTGTCTAAACAGGATGGCTCCCACTGTTTCTCGAATCCCTCCTTAAACCAAAAAGGAAGAATTAGTCGGGATCAATCCCACCGCTCAATACTTGCTTAACCGTTCAGCCAGGCCAGTGTCGGTACTTCGAGGGAGGTTTTCCAACGCTTTCGCGCAGTTCCTTAATTAAATAACCTCTTTTCCCTAGGGGCGTAGCCCCGCTAACACCTTTCTAGGCACCTACTAGGTTTATAGCATTGATCGTTTAGTGAGAAATTTCCCGAGGAGTAGCATATACTCACAGTAGGATCGGGATCCAAATATCATCGCGTGACGAAACTGAAGGAATCCTACCAGAATCATCACACTCCAAGTGGTATGCAAATCTAGCAAGTTTCAGTACTTATGAAACTCCCGATGTGGATTTTTGCCCCATGCTCTTATGACCTTGACTTTGGCCAAAATATCATAAGTCACATGTCAAGTTCTACCCGTCATTCTCCAGGTTAATTTGGATCCATCCGTACCTACCCTTGACTTTGGCCAAAATGGCAGTACGACTGTCCCAAACCAACGCATCTATCTATGCTACACATGAATACCCAATAGCTACCAATCACTATGCCTTGACTTTGGCCAACATACACAGCTTGAATACTATTGACTATTCATGTGAAACGACGGAGGGCTACGAATGGTTTTGGCAAAACCGTGAACGTTGTGAACTTGATATAATCGATGGAACGAGATAGCTTTTAAAAGGAGTGGCTCAAGCTCCACATTTAAAAGTTAGTTTTGAAAAGAACCAAGTGGTTTTCCGAAAGTGTTCCAACGATTTTAACTTGGTTTATTTTCTTGCATTAGTTCTTTTAATGCGTGATATTCTTGCATTAGTTCTTTTAATGCGTCCCATCATTTAATCCTACCATTGCAGAAAACAACCAAAATATGACGTACGCTTATGCCATTCGCATTCGCCATGGGGCCCCATCATTACCCGTTAGGTTACTTAACTAACGACAGAGCGGGGGCTGGGCTAGCGCGGCTGTAAAACATAAGCAACGCCTAAATAATATCATATATAGATATATTGCAATGATAGCCATTTCTGATCACAGATGAACACATTGGATATACTAGGAATCCGCAATTCGTACGAGCCTGTAACGAAAAGCAGATTACACGGTCGCGGTGAATAGCCAAAACCCCACCCAAGACCCCTATGGGTGCGGCAAACTACCCGCCAAGTACCCGAAGCGAAGCAACCTCCCTCAACTCCGTGAGTAGGCCACTCGGCACTTCGGCATACCCGGTAATTTGTGCACCCCCTCCATGGGTCTATCCTAGGAGCAAAAACAGTAAAAAGAAATTATACAATGACGGCTACAACCCCGACCCGGTTGTGCGGCCATACAAATAATTATTACATCAATTTACAAATTTACATGAATTGAAAGAAAAGAAAACTCTCGTCTCACAACCCCCGGCTATTCACCCGCGACAATCCAATGAATTCATATACACATTCCAATAACATTACAGATCACAAATTTGTATAACCCCCACTAATCGACATATAGCGATTAGCAGACGTTCAGTACAAATATCACATCACAGAAAAACCCGTCAGCTTAAGTCTTTTAGAAGTTCGATCAAAAATACGGATTTTCAGGACCCCAAAAATAAAATTTTCGTTCTGGAAAATCTGGGCAGAAAATATATATTCCAAAAATCCCAAAACAACCGCAGAAAAACACTGCACCAAACTTGGACCTCGGCCGGTCAACTCCGCCGCGGATCCGCGGAGGGAGCGTGCTCCCGCCGCGTTTCCGCGGCGCTTTGACTCGATCGTTGGACCAAATTTGGTGGTGTCACGTCCCGCTTCCCAGTGTACGGCTAAGTGGACGCGACGAGGTCCGCTATGTATGTACTCAGAAGTACATACGCTAAGCGTAGCTAAGCAGCAATATAAAATATTACACAAGAGACAAGAGTATAAAAAGAACAGCAACTTTTATTTATTAACATTCTTTGTACAATACATGAAAGGAAATACAACTGAAATAAAAGATGCCTAAACAGTGGCATAACAGGAAATGAAAAGTACAGAAAGGAAAAGTGTACAATGAAACTACAGTGCAGGGTCTTCAGTAAACTGCTCCAAGTCTTCTTGAGATGGCTCGATCTCCGCCGGGTCCAAACCACCTGACGACATTCAAAGAAGAAAGAAACAGAATGTCGTCAGCGAACAGGTCGCTCGGTAAGTCCCAAAGATAAGAGAGGAATAGACAGAGAGTAAGAGAGGGAGAGTGTAGCTTTTAATGTTGTATTATAATATTGTAATGTTGTATTAACGCTGTTGTTTGTAGCCTGGTACAGAAGATGCCAGTGTATACGAGGGGAGTCCCATTTACACCGGGGACTTTGGTAACTGTAGTACAAGGCTCCGTCGATAATACCACGGAACAACGGCATGGATGTAATTACGTCTTAAGTGACCACCTCGTGCCACCTTTAACATATTCCGTACCAGTCTACCCCTTAAACCCCGCGATGTCTTGTTTGTATTGTTATCTTGTAAAATTGTGTTGATTGTATGAGTGATTAACTGACTGACCGCAATCATGATATCAGGAAACGGCTATAACCATAGAGTCATGTAAATGGAATACTGGGAAACATGTAAAAGGAATATCCATGTTTCGGTTCAGTCAAGTAGATTGTTAACTGGATTCTGGAATTCATGTATTCATCTTGAGTTGAAATATAAAGAATATAGATTGACTTGAATCATTTTCAAGTCAGAAATAGTCAGACTCTAACCCGAGTCAGACTAAAAGAAAGTGAGTTGAAGTTCAATAATTGTTAAGGGCCTTATTGTAATTTATAAAACTTGAGGGGGTTTATTGTAAAAATACTATTGTATATTTTTCAAAATACAACTTAAGTATTTAATTATCGTCTTTATGTACATACAATAATTTAATGATCAAGATAAATATGTATACATGTTCGAATAACATGAAATGAGTCAAGTATATTATTCGAGTAACTACCATAAACAATGCTGTAAAGAAATATTATGTACGACTAATTAATCAAGTTGAACGAATGCGGAATATAAACAGAGATATGTCTCTAAATGTTTTGCATGCGTAAGTTCCAGTTTCACCTAAATACGACTACCGGTTTGAGAGATATATATGTTTTCGTATCGTCGCGCAAAACATATCAGAATCTATTCGGCACCGTCACATATTTTTAAAATGCAGTTTGAGTTAATTTACATCGGTTTTCAGGTTATGAAAAGTATTATAAAATTATAGGTATTTCGATGAACTTATCGAAAACACCAAGATTCACATGATTTGGATTTCTGAAGCTCTAGTTATGATCATTTTAATATCAGCGTTTAAAACAGAAATTCAGATTTCTGGACAGCAACTATATATTCTATTGCAAAGCCTATATCAGGTTGTTTCATGCATTCCTAAGTAATATATTATACAGAAAATTATAGTTCTATCAATGGTGCATCTACACATCTAAATTTTATCACAAACGGACATCGGGTGTTCGAGTTATGTTCAATTTAAAAACATTTTGCGAATCGGAACAGATTCTGTCCAGATCCGTCACTTAATATTGTAACGCAGTTTTCTTTATCTTAGATGGGTTTTCAGTAAAACTATAAAACTAATAAAATCTAGATCATTCGATGTAGATATCAAAAACACCTGATTTTGCTCAATTTGGATACCGGTATACAAAGTTATATGTCCTAGAAGTTGACCGATAACTGTAGTTTTCTGTTTTACGATCAGTGAATAAATACGATGTAATTCCTAAACCGTTATGCGGATCGATCTAAAATTTTTACAGAGTGTATAAAATAATATATTCTATTATATGTAAATTTCATGAAATTTTCAGAATTAAAAATTAATTTATAAAATTTATTTTAAAACTAAAGGTATTGATATGTCATATGTGAGAAATGAGAAAACTATGGTATTTATTCGTAACTTCATTTTTTTTTTTACAAACTTTAAATAAAGTGATTTAAAATAAAACAACAAACATACAATCCTAATTGGTCACTATGAAATCTTAACATGTGAATTGAGAGTAATGAAAAAGACTTTACAAACTATATATGTGTGTATGTTTGTGTGTTCATTATTTATATATGTATCCATTTAATTAATTATTTAGGAACTATGATATGTCAATGGAAGTTTTTCATGGTAATATAAAACAAGAGAAATATAAAGAGAAGAAGAAAGAGATGGAGGGAAGGAAGGAGAGAAGGGACTTACATGCACAAGCCGGTATTGTCACCGGGCTTGTCTATCCGCCGATAGCCTCGTGTTAGTAGCGAGACCCTCTTGAAGTCTTCTTCATGTTCTTCTTCTTGGACTTTAGGTGAAGATGGAGAAGTGAGAGATAAAAAATGTGAGGAAGGAAAAGATAGAGGAAGACAAATAAAGATGGTGTAATGGTGAATAATAATATATGCATTTAACATGAGAATTAAAAGAGAAATGAAAGGTCACCATTCATTTTGGAAATGAAAGGTCTCATTTGTAGGTTATGAGAAGAATAAAAAATGATAAAAAAATAATTGCAAGAATGGGGATTTGAACATGTGACTTATGGAATAACAATGCAAGGGCTTAACCAATGAGCTATAAGATTGTTCATGCATATATTTAATTAGAATTAAATATATGATGTTGCTTAAAAAGAAAATGGGCTTTTTAGATGGGCTGTAGAGAATAAGAATAATGGATTTGGGTTAAATATTTATGAAAGGAAAAATAAGAATGAGAAGTTAAAAACTTAAATATAAGAAAAAGAAATTGTACCTAGAAAAAAATACATAATAGATTGAGGAATAAAATAATAATAAATTTAATAGAAAAAGGAAAATACCAAGTACAAATAAATACGGTATATTATTGAAGAGGGATAATACAAATGTATAAAGATTTTGGGGTCATTACAGGTGGGTGATCACACAAAAGCCTGAGCCGATTTTTAAGATAAAATTTATCAATTTTTGAACAGAAAAAAAATCGGCAGAAACTTATCATATCGGGTTCGTTTTGCGACTTTTTCTTTGATCGATCTTCTAGCTACATTGCTAACATGTTAGATAGAGTTTAACTAGGCTCTGATACCACTGTAGGTCCATGCTACCTCTCCCGGTACTTTCGGGCATGCGGAATTTGGTGAAAAAACAATTTTCTTAGAGGTGGTAACATGGACTCAAAACCCGGATCTTTGTTAAACATCTAACTAACAACCTAACTACGAGTTGCTAACTACTCGGTTAGGGGGTTATACCTTTCTTTTTCTTGAACTCCTTCATCTTCAAGCTTCGAAGGTCGTCCGAATCGGCTTCTCCCCGTCGTCTCCTTGCGCCGAAGATAGATCCACCTGAAAGCTTCTACCTTTGGCTCCCTCTTCGAACTTTGAAGAAACTAGTTCACTTGGTTTGCTAAACCTTGTGAACTAGAGTGAGTAGAGAAGAGTTTGTATGGGATTTTATCTATGGTTCTTGGTTCTCAACTCATGAGACAAGTGAACCATAGAGTCAAGAGAGGGAGAGCAAGAGGAGGAAGATGAGAGCTCAAGAACAAGAGAGAGAATGAGCATGAAAGAATGAGAGAAGACTTTTCTCTCTTGGCTCTCATAATCCAAAACCATCATCACAAAAATAATAATCAAGTATTGTGTAAAATGGTTCAAGTCAAAATGGCTAAATCATTTCATGCACTCATTTCTCACAAAAGAAACAAGCAAGTAAAAAGTCTTTGCCATGAAATGATAGCCATTGTCATCATGATGGTCAACTAGTCCAACCTAATCAACCGGTCAACAAAGTCAACAAGTCAACAAAGTCAACCCCTCAACAACCATGTCACCACAATACTTAATTAATATTATTGTTAATCACATATCATATTCTCATTAGGGTTGAGCAAAAAGTCAATGGTCAACTGTCAACGGTCAACAACCCTGATGAGAATCCTCTGCCTCAGTCTCTCCGTCAACTGTGCATACACACCCGCATCCGCGTTCCGAGGAACACGAATGCATACTGGATAAATCCAATCCCAAAAGGTACACTAGGATCTGGCTTAAACCAAAGCCCGATAGTGTAAACTGTCCGGACACTGTACGTGCACAAGTCCACGGATGTGACCGAACCCTGTCGCAAAACCATGCGACCTGTCGCAAAAACCATGCGACCTCTACTCTTTTGCCTAAAGGCGAATAGCTTTCTGTGTGGGACTCTAAAGACTCGACACTACGCTGGCAGTGGGTTTAACCACAGACCGCAAGCGGCACTAGCTGTGCGTAACGGTCCCCAGGTAGATGCCGACAAGAAGACTGATGAGGCGAAACCCATCTGAACTCCTACTGAGCCTGAATGTGACATTCTCCGTACAGTCCGGTCTGTTCGTCTGATACATCGCATGGCGGGCCTAGGGGGCGGTAAACGTCAGTCCCCCAATAGCGGTACAAGTCGTGTCGGAGTGAAGCCCAAAACACCCTGATATAACACTGGAAGCCTACCAGTATATCTCGTTTGCCCTGGCCAGGGACTACTCGTGTAATGGCTCTCCTAGACACAGCGCGATGTCAACCCCCAATATCGGGAGAGACGAATCCTGTCTAACCGTCACTGCCTCCAAGTGCTTCGGGACTGCACCCAACTACCACCTGTTTGCACGACTCCTTTGAGCCGTGGTAGGGTAGTAATCAAAGTACAGTGGGAACACACTCGAGGCGAAGTGACAGTGTCAAGTCAGCGGACTAAGCTGTACTCATGTCACCTGGGAACTGATAACTGACGATAGGCATAATACCAACTAGTCAGTTCCCGACGAGTCCTGTCTAGTGTACTCGTAACCCAACGAGCACCCGCATACTATCTCAAGTACGACGTACCGACGGCTGTGGGACAGATCGTCTCCCACACTGGGATGAGAAGCGCATGCGCTAGTCTACTCCGGAGTATCGATGCCCTGTCTCGATAGTCCTGCGACCAGGGACCTGCATAAGGATGTGCTTATAGATTACCCAGCCCCACTAGTGTGACTGCCATCGCAACGCTGGTAATCAAGCAAAGATCCTAAGGGCCCCACTAATGTGTATAGGCGATATACTAAAATAAACACTTGTACACATTGAAGTAGAAACAAACCAAGTAGCATACTACTATTTTGAGCAAGATTGTATATACAAGGTGAATATCCCAAGCTTCCATTAAGTAATATACAAACTAGTATGATACAGTAATGCACTCTAGGGCATATACACTAACAAAAGACATAACCTGACATGGACTTGGAATCGTCCTTATCACTTCGGAAGCCAGAATCAGCAAAGGCCTCCATCCTGAGGTCTTTTCCACCGTAAACCAAGAACATCTCCTTAGTCCTTCTCAGGTACTTGAGAATGTTCTTTACTGCTATCCAGTGCTTCTTCCCTGGGTCTGACTGATACCGGCTTACCATGCTCAGTGCATAAGCTACATCTGGTTTGGTGCACAACATCGCATACATTATAGAGCCTACCGCAGATGCGTAGGGTATAATAGACATGCGTTCCCTTTCCAAATCAGTCTTGGGAGACATCTCTTTGGATAAGGTGATTCCATGACAAGCCGGTAGTTTACCGCGCTTAGAATCTTCCATACTGAATCCTTTCAGTACAGTGTCGATATATACCTGGACTGCGAAAGTCCCAACAACCTCTTGGATCTATCACGATAGATCCGGATCCCAGAATGTAAGAGGCATCACCCAGGTCTTTCATGGAGAACCTGTGTGATAAGAATCCTTTGACAGATTCTAGCATATGAATGTCATTTCCTATCAATAGAATGTCATCCACGTACAAGACGAGGAATACGACAGTTCTTGCTACAACTTTTCTATATATACATGGTTCATCTGGATTTTTAATAAAGTCATATTCTTTGACCGTTTCATCAAAACAGATGTTCCAACTCCGCGATGCCTGCTTTAATCCATAAATGGATTTAAGTAACTTGCATACTTTCCCGCTGCTCCCACTCTGATTGAAACCCTCTGGCTGATCCATATAGACGCACTCTTCTAAATTTCCATTCAGAAAGGCCGTCTTTACGTCCATCTGCCAGATTTCATAATCATGGAAGGCAGCAATAGCAAGAAGGACCCGAATGGATTTTAGCATAGCCACTGGAGAAAAATTTTCGTCATAGTCCAAACCAGGTCTTTGACGAAAACCCTTTGCAACAAGTCTAGCCTTATAGGTTTCTACCTGTCCATCTACACCAATCTTTTTCTTGAAGATCCATTTGCATCCTATGGGTTTTACCCCATCTGGAGCAAAGTCCAAAGTCCATACTTTGTTGGTGTACATGGACTCCATTTCAGTCCGCATTGCATCTAGCTATCGTACCGAGTCGCCGCTCTGGATGGCCTGCTGGAAGCTAGTAGGTTCATCATCATCTATGATGCAATCCTCTCTATCCCCGTCTATGAGAAAACCGTAGTATCTATCAGGCGGATGAGACGGCCTACTACTCCTGCGGAGGGGTGCGGGAATGTCATTTCCTTCTTGAACTACTGGTTCTACCAAACTTTCAGTAGTAGTTTGTGGTTCTGGAATTTCTTCCAGTTCTATTTCGCTCCCACTTGTTTCCTTTTCTAAAAACTGATGTTCAAGAAAATGGGCATTACGAGAAAGAAATACCTTTTGTTCCTCTGCGTAATAGAATAGATATCCTCTGGAGTTCTTTGGATATCCCACAAACTTACATTTTACTGATCGTGCCTCGAGCTTGTCCACATGCTTCTTTTTAACAAAAGCTAGACATCCCCAAATTTTCAGATACTGAAGATATGGTTTCTTCCCACTCCACATCTGATATGGTGTGGTAGGCGCAGTCTTGGCAGGAACTAAGTTCAAAAGATATGACGCTGATTCAAGCGCATAACCCCAGAAAGATCGCGGTAACTCAGCATTACTCATCATGGAACGTACCATATCCAATAGGGTTCGATTCCGTCTCTCCGATACACCGTTATGCTGTGGAGTGTATGGAGGAGTAAGCTGAGAGAGAATTCCTTTCTCTTTTAGGTAACCTAGGAACTCGGCACTTAAGTATTCACCACCTCGATCAGATCTTAGTGTCTTCATAGTTTTGCCGGTTTGGTTTTCTACTTCATTCTTGTACTCATGGAATTTCTCAAAAGCCTCGGATTTATGTTTCATCAGATAAATGAATTCGTACTTGAGTAATCATCCGTAAAAGTAATGAAATAGGAAAACCCACCTCTTGCATGTGTAGACATTGGACCACATACATCACTGTGTATGAGTCCTAAGAGCTCGCTCGCTCTTACTCCATGTCCAGTAAATGGAGTCTTTGTCATCTTTCCTTTGAGACAAGATTGATAAGTGGCATATGCATGATATTCGAACGAGTCCAAATATCCTTCTCTATGTAACTTAGTCAACCTTCTCTCATTGATGTGACCCAGTCTACAATGCCATAAGAAAGCTTTATTTAAATCTGGAGACTTTCTATTTAGTGTGTTCTGGACATTGAAAATTTGGAGTTGGTTTAAGACATATATACCGTTATCCAGTGTACCGGATCCAATCAAACCATGATTAAGGTGGATGTTAACAACATCACTTACAAACGTGAAATCATAACCTTTATTTGATAACAAGGAAACAGATATGATATTACTCATTAAGCTGGGTACAAAAAAACAATTATGTAAAACCAAAATGTGTCCACTCGTCAATTCCAGGTGATAATCCCCTACGGACACAGCTCCCACGCTAGCTCCGTTAGCAACCATCAGGGTCATATCACCATCCTTCAGCACTCTACGGTTTCTTAGTGCCTGCAATGAATTGCATATATGAGATCCTAATCCGGTATCCCATACCCAGGAAGTAGAGTTGATTGACAGACAATTCTCAATTACAAACACACCTGAAGTCGAAGCCACAGCTTGCTTCGGTTCCTGGTTCTTGGCGTTCCACGCCTTGCAATCTTTCTTCCAGTGCCCTTTCCTATGACAATGGAAACACTCATCCTGGGCCAGTACCGGTACCGCAAACTTTTTCTTTCCCTTCGCTCCCACCTTACTTACACCTCCTCTAGATTTGGTGGCGGCCTTCTTTTTCCTTTCTTTGGCCCTAGCTTTGGACCCGGAAGAAGATGCACCACTAACAAACATAGCGGGTGTTTCCCTTGCCTTCTGCAAGGTGCCCTCTGCATTCCTCAACATGTAAAGGAGTTCCGAACGTTCAACTTCTTTTCTTTGAATGTTGAAGTTCAGAATAAACTTGGCGTAGGTGGAAGGAAGGGACTGGAGAATAAGGTCTGTATAGAGCTCATTATCCAAAGTCGTCCCAAGGTCTGCGAGCTCTTCTATGTAGCCAATCATCTTTAGGACATGTTCTCCTACCGATGATCCGACGGCCAACCTCGCTCGAAACAAGTTCTTAGAGGTCTCGTATCTTGCTATACGAGATTGCTCTCCATAAAGTTCTCTTGTATGGAGAAATAAGGCATCAAGATCCATATCCTCGTGCCTCCTCTGATGTTCATTGTTCATCGAGGCAAGCACGATGCACTTGGCCTTCGCGCAATCATACTCCCAGGTTTTGCGGATTTCCTTATCCGCGTTACTAGATTTGGGACCTGGGAGGTGCCTTAGCGGTGAGGACGTACCCCAATTTGTCATAGGTCAAAGTCATTTTGACATTCCGCAGCCAATCTTTATAGTTTGGCCCTGCCAGTATATTTTTCTCTAAAAGTAACTTATGTCCAGTCGTTTTCAGGGCCGCTGCAAGTAGGAGAGAGAGAAGAAACACTTTATCTTGATGCTCTTGCAAGTTTAGAGTGGTTTTTAATTTATCTAAACTGGATGGCTCCCACTATTTCTCGAATCCTTCCTCAAACCATAAAAGAAGAATTAGCCAGGACTATTCTCACTGTACAATACTTGCTTAACCGTTCAGCCAGGCTGGTGTCGGTACTTCGAGGGAGGTTTTCCAACGCTTTCGCGAAGTTCCTTAATTAAATAACCACTTTTCTATGGGGGCGTAACCCCGCAGACACCTTTCTTGACACCTAGTTGGTTTATAGCATTGATCGTTAAGTGACGAATATCATGATGAGTAGCATATACTCACAATAGGATCGGGATCCAAATCTCATCGTATGATAATGTTGAAGGAATCCTACCAACATTCATTAAACTCCAAATGGTATGCATCTCTTTGCAAATTTCAGTTTCTTTAGAAATTCCCTATATATATTTTTGCCCCATGCTCTTATGACCTTGGCGTTAGGTCAAAATGTCATAAGTCACATGTCAAGTTCTACCCATCATTTTCTTGTTAATTTGAACCCATCCGTACATATCCTTGATGTTTGGCCAAAATGATAATATGACTGTCCCAAACTAACTCATCTATTTATGCGAAAAATGAATTCCCAGCAGCTACCAAACACTATGCCTTGGCGTTAGGTCAAAATACATAGCTTGAATACTACTGAATACCTAAATTAAATGACGGAGGGCTACAAATGGTTTTGACGAAACCGTGAACGTAGTGAACTTGATATGACCGAAGGAACCTGATAGCTTTTAAAAGGAGTGGTTAAAGCTCCGCAATTTAAAAATTTCATCTGTTTTAAAATAACCGAGTGGTTTCTTTTAAATTGTTCCAACGATTCATCTTTTGGTTTATTTTCTTTGCATTATAAATAATGCGTCCCATCATTAACCTATCATTGCAGAAAACAACGAAAATACAACGTCCTCTTATGCCATCCGCATTCGCCACTGGGTCCCGTCATCACCCGTTAGTTTACTTTACGAACGGCAGAGCGGGGACTGGGCTAGCGCGGGTGTAAAACATAAGTGACGTCTAAATAGCTATTATATATAGATATTGTACATTCGTCTGACGTAATAATAGGCATTCCAGATCTCATATGGACTTTATTGGATTTGCAAGCAATCCGCGTTTGTATAGAGCCTGCAACAAAAGACGGATTACACAGTTGTGATGAATAGCCATTACCCCACCCTAGACCCCTACGGGTACGGCAAACTACCCGCCAAATACCCGAAGTGAAGCGGTCTCCCTCAACAACGTGAGTAGGCCACTAAACACTTCAAAATACCCGGTAGTTTGTGCACCCCATCTTGGGTGTATCCTAGGAGCAAAAACAGTAAAATGAAATAATACAACGCTGGCTACAACCGCAACCTGGATGTGCCCTGCAAAATAATATTACAACATATTACAATTACATTGAATGAATGAATATAACAACCCATCTCAAACCC